>JAQZBX010011624.1:0-42415 GCA_029593785.1 Cabassous unicinctus | reverse complement strand
AATAAAAAGAAATATATACTGACCAATAAAGAGCTTGGCATGTCTACTTGACCAGTTGCAGGTGTAATACAAAGTTAAATGAGCATTAATCCCATAAAGCTGAAACTTTTCTAGATGAGTATGCTAAAGTAAAAAGACACTTTTTATGGTATTCAGTTCTGAGATATAAAAAGGTTAATTATATTATCATCAGAATCCTGGTTCATCCTTTAAGGATCAGAAAAATAAAATGATTTTTATATTAAGAGGATAAGTTTTCATATCTTTTTGGTGGGAAAAGTATACCATAGTATATAAACAACATATAATATTCTGCAGGCAAAATCCAATTCCATTTGTTGCTACATCTCACAGTCCTCTATTATTATATGTTATTCACCATGCAGAAAGAAAAAGTGAATCAAGCATGGTATATCTCTATTCAGCGAGCTCATAGGAAGAGAAAAAATGCTTACGAAGGATATACTCTGTATTAATACCAAGCACCAATGAGTGATACATTTGGAAAAAGACCTTGACAAAATGACAAAACATCAAATACAAAAGAATTTTTATGCCTAAGAGAATTCAAAATGAGTCAGGAGGTCATTCCTGAAGTTACACTTAGGCATGTCTCAGGTAGATCTCACCAACTGCCCCTGTGAACAAAGCCTCAAATAGGGGAGCTCCTGAGGGTATAGAGCCATGCATACTCTATAAGGCAAACCACAAAATCTCTTTAAATCAACACCCTGTTGTTGGCCCTTGTCTTGAAATATGTGACAGCCTATTTCCCAAATGTTACAAAGTTAGATTCATTTATACTGTTCCTACACATGATTCTTTTAACCCTTTTACTTGAGCCAATAATTAGCACTATAACCATTAAATATATGTCTCAGAGACTTAAATCTTTGGTTTGTTCATATGCTGGTTCAGCCCTTAATCTCAGAAGAGTTACAATACCTGCTCTCCAATTCACTGGACTCGCCTAGAACAACTAACAATGATGATGATGGAAAACACCCATCTCAATAAAACAAAGTATCTACATCTGCAAGCAAAACAGTTCCTTCTATCTGCCTCATAAGATCCAAGCCCTCTCTCAATCGGAGGCAGAGTGGGAATCACCATCTCAAAACTCTCAAGGTTGAAGAATGAAAAAATATAAGGAGGGAATACAACCATAGACAAATGAAACTTATTAATATTGTGATAACAGGAGAACATGTAACATGATTTAAAGATATGGTTACCAGAAGTTCTGAAGAGAGGGGGAAGGAATCATAGTTGTAACATAAGGCATTGGAATTAAGTGTAAACCACAATGTAAAGTATAGACCTTAGTAGCAATGCTTCAATATTTATTCATCATTTATACCAAATATATCAGACAATTTTAAGATGTTATTAATAGAGAAAGATGTGGGTTGGAGTGAGTCAGGTATATGAGAATTCCTTATCCATTTCATGTAACTTTTCTGTAATCGAAAAGCTCTTTAAAACTAAAAATTATTATACTATAAAAAATGGTATGCTCTGTTGAATGTTAGGATTTTATAGTCCACAAATCAATAAAGGAAATAACTTTAAGGCTTATATTAGGGTTAAATCCATTTTTAATTCTGCAGTTGTGACTCAATTCTAATTGCTTTGTTACTTGTTGCAGACATTAATAGAAAAGTGAATGCAAAGAGATAAATTTGAATTGAATTCTCTATTTCAAAATAGTAAATATTTTATTTCAGATTGGTAGTTTCTTGTACCTTGAAATTCTCTCAAATGTATAGTTACCTGTTAAGGTACTCATGCATTATCTTCTCCCAATAATATCATTCCATATTTTCAGCTAAAAGCCATGATAACATCATTCAAAATAATTTTAAAATGTGGAAAAGTTTTCCTGAAGAATGGTTGAATTACACAAATGAGTGGAATTCAAAAACTATGACACAGATATATTGTTCACTAAGACATGTGCAAACAATAAAAGGATATTCAGAAAACAAAATTTTGGATACTGAATAGAGATAGATTCAAATTTTAAAAAATATATCAAACATAAATTAATCCACATGTCATTATATTTTCAGAATTTTCTTTAATAAATACCCTGCTTAGTATCTCAAAATATCTATGGAACATTCTGCATAGAGCAGTTTTAATATGTGTGTTCCTCAGGCTATAAAGAATGGTGTTTAAGAATGGGGGCACCATCATTTAAAATATGGCCATGAGAAGATTACTGAGAGATGCTTTATTTGTAATGGGACCAAACACAGCAATCAACCCAGAAACAATAAACAAAATGAGAATTTTCAACTGTGGGGTACAGGTGGATAGGACTTTTTTACAGACTTCAACAGAATGCCTAAGTACCATTGAAAATATATCAATATAAGACTAAAACATGAAAGCAGGACATATTAAAATACAAGCACTTAGAACTATGATTATAGACTCACAAAACTAAACACCTGAAGATGAGATCCTCAAATTTTGAAAAATATCACAGAAATAATGATGGATCACATTGGACACTAAGAATGGAAGCCTGAATATAGTGGCTGTGTGGATACCAGAAAAATGCAACCCACTTGCTCATGAACCACCAGCTGCATGTATACACAGACATGGGGTAATGGTGACTCCATAGTGCAGAGGGTGGCAAATGGCAAGAGTGTGATCATAGGACATCTCAATAAGAAATAAAATCCCTGTGGATCCAAACAAGATAAAGAGCAAAATCTGAGCAGCACATGATGAGAAAGAAATAAGTGAAATGCCTGTCAGAAAATTCAGAATTAATTTGAGAAGAGTACCTAAAATACAGAAAAGGTCAATATATTGGAGAATGCAAATGCATGTCATTTACAATGACAGAAACAGAAGATTCCCAGTCAAGTCTCCTACATACATCGTTAAGAACATAGGACCTTACAGGACATGGAGTTCTCGGGATGCTGACAAATCCAAAAGGAGGAATCTTATGAAAATAGTGAGATTATCCATTTCTCATAATATGTTTCCATTTCTCTGTATTCAAATTATAAAATAAGAATGCACTAAAATTAAATCTATGTAATGCACAAGTAAATTGCCACTGTTGGTAACAATATATTGTTTCTCATGAAGAATTCAGTAAGAGGAAATGGACAAAAGAGAGTATTTTGAAATCAGTGAATTCACTTATTTCCCTTTAAACACTTTTTCCTATATCTGCTCTATGTTAATTTTACTATTCATAGTATTAAACAATTGAAATATATCAAATGATTTAAAATGAAATAAAGGTCATAAACTGTTCAGTTATTGAGTCATATTTATACTATTTTAGTAAAATATATTTTCAATCTCTTTCAGGAGGCATCCAGTATTTATTTTCCTCATTAACAACTTTTCATTCCAGATATGACCTGTAAGAGATCCTCTGTACCAGCCCTTCCATTTAAACACTGAACTGTTTTCTCCTCATTTACCAGGTAACTAGGATGATTGCTGATCTCACCCTAACCTTGGCTAGCTGAATAAAAATTGCTTTCTGTAGAATAGTTAGTGAATTTTTCTGAGGTTCATCTCAGAATGATTTTAATCCAAAGGAAACCAGATGAATTATCCCTCACCACACTGTCATTTTGGTGTTTTTCAATAAGACAGGAGTATAAGATGTTTCTTGCTTTCTTTTCCCCACAGTACATAAATTATTTTATTTAATTCAGATAATAATCAATTCCAAACTTCTCATTGCAGTGTCTACCACAGTTCCCTTTTTCTTTCTTGTTTACATTCTCACCTATACACAATAGCAAACAAAGCATTCCACTTGATATTGCTCCTCTTCAAAGCTCCCATCCTTCCATCAGACATGACTTAAATATTGAATGAAAAATTAATTTTCTGATTAGATATATTGCCTATGTGCTTTTCCAGATTTTACAAAAATCTTCTCATTCAAAATAGCTAATATAACCACAACTATTTTACTTGGGCTTGTTTTGAAGCATACCAAATCATAAATAAATTGTTTCAGTCTTAATTATGCTTTCAATTCTATAACTAATTCCCTTGAAGGATCTCATGTCAGAGCAATTTATATAATTTTGTATGTGAATAAGTTATAATTGAGGGATTATAACTATTAAATTGAAAGAAATTCCATTTTATTAATGAATTATTATAATTCACTTGTAACTAAAAGCAGCATATAATTTGACCAGTATTTTAAATAAGTAATACTTATAATAATATTCATTTAGTTCAATGATTATATTTGTATGATTTTCTAGATTTTTGCAAAATATTTTTGTAAATTTTTATTCTACAATCATTTATATTACGCATATTTTTCTATCCTCAATTTTATGAGGAAGGGAAAGTCCTTTAAAAGAGATTTTATTAAATATATAAAACAATATTCAGTAATTAATTTTATGCTATTTACTTAAGGGCTGGACATAAAAATATTACAGATGAATTTTTAATTTTATTTTTCAAACCACACAAGGTTATTTATCATTGTAAATCTTATTCTTATCCTCCATGTCTTCACATTCCATTTTTTCACTCAGGCTGTAAAATTCTCAATTTTCCCTAGGTATAATTTTCCATATATCTTATACTTCAGGTTACATCATAAAGTTTAAATACAAAGCGTTGGGCATAAGAACGAGAGTGTATTCATTGTTTACCTCCACTCTATTTTACCTCAGGGATATTTAGAAGTAATCTGCTTCACAATTTTCAAATCTGGAAATGAACAAAATGAGTAGGATACGTACTCATCATCAAATGTTAAAAACATGAATTACAAGAGTATTAAAAAATCTGCATAGGGCAAAAATACATTCTAATAACCTGCAAATGAATATAAAAAATTGTTCCTAGACTTAACTGTGGTAGGAGATGACCAATGGTGCAGGGTCAGTGATTGGTTAATATGTGGGGAAGGGTGTACTTGGTCAATGACTGAGGGATATGTGGGGAGTGTTGCACTTGGGGCATGGCTCTATGGCATATGAATAATTTCAAGTGGTAATGGAGTATTGTCTCAGTGGATGTAAACCCACATAATAACTGAAAGAATATTGAATTCCCATCCAGGGAAGTCCTGCTACATTCTCTAATAGAGTAGCAAGAATCCCCCAAGTACATGGGCCATGCTTAGCAAAGGAAGACAGACCAATACTCCAGGTTCTTGACATTGATAGTTGTACTTATGAGCCTTGTGCTTGTGAAATTGAAACTTAGCTTAATATTATGTATTGCCTAATAGTTACCTCCTGAAAGCCTCCTCATTTTTCATATGTAGCCTCTCTTTTAGCAAACTCAGCATACATACTCCCTACCTTTCCCCTAGTATGGGACATGGCACTGAGGGATTATTACCAAGCACAAACTAGCAATGCATTTGGAAAAACGACCTTGACCAAAAGGGGGGAATATTAAATGCAAATGAGTTTCTATGGCTAAGAGATTTCAGAGTGAGATGGAAGGTCAATCCAGAGGTTGCACTTATGCTCATCTCAGGACGATCTCATTGACTTCCACAGGAAAAAGTGCCTCAAACAGCATGGTTTCTGAGGGCTCTAGAGAATACTAGACACTGTAGGCATGGCAGATAAACTCAGTAATTCAGAACCCTGTCATTGGACTGTACTTTGGAATATATGTTCCCCAATATAACAGATTTAGACTCATTTATAATTTCCCTACACATGCTTCTTCTGCCTTTTTTATTGGAACCTTTAATTAACAATATACTCATTAAATATATGTAGCAGAAACATAAATCTTTGGTCTGTTAATATGCTGGTTGAGCCCTGAATATCAGCAGAGTTGTAGGACCTACTCTCCAGTTCATTGGACTCACCCAGGACAACAAACTAAAGGATGATGATAGAAAACACCCATCCAAAAAACAGAGAGTGTCCACAACTGCAAGCAAGACAGTTCCATCCATCTGCTTCATGGGATTTAAGACCCCTCTCAGTCAGAAGCATAGTGTGCATCACCATTCCCAAATCCTCAAGATTCAGGAATGGGGACTTATGGGAAGATGGTGTCAGAGTAGATTGACAGATGTTGATTATTTCACAAAAACAATGGAGGAAGTCAAAAAGTTTCCCAAGGAAGCCACTCTGGGGATCTTCAGAGCAGGAAAGTGCTGTGTAACATCCAAGAGGGAGAATGACACAGAGACAAAGAGACCAAAGGAAAACCTTGTGTTACTCAGACCTGTGGTTGGGAATGGCACATACCCTCTATCCTCAAGGTGAACAGCTTCATTAGAATCCCTGGCTCACTGTAGCCAACTGAGAAGGGAAAATTGGTGCTCTCTGGGAGGAAGAAGGGTCTGGAGGAGGGCAAAGAGAGGATTATTTTCAGTGAGTTTGGCTAGCTGAGCCCACTTTTAATCTTGACTGTAGGCAGCCTAAAAAGTGGAAGTTGCAAGTGACTCATATGTGGGGGTAGCTGAAGGGCAAATAAGCATGAAGCAGGTGCCCAGCAAACTCAGAAAGAGAGAAGTATAATTGGAAGGGGAGATAAGCTAGTCCTAACATAAGTGAAAAGTTAATTTAAAAAAATAAAGACTTTATCCAGAGTGGAAAGAGCCCAAGAGAGAGGAGAGGGGGCTCAGATCAGGCAGGCTGTTGCAGCCACTGGCCCTGGGAGTGAGGGCCACTGTGTCAGTGAGGAGGTATGCTAACAGCCCTGGAGAGAAAGAAGCCAGGAGAGATAGCCAGCAAACTACTAGAAATCCAACTTGCCTGAGGGATCAGAGAGAGGGGAGAGGCAGATAAACTTTCAGAAACATAGCTAAGCTGCAGAATATGTGTAGCTCAGGGGATGAATGCCTACCTCACATCTACTATTTCTCTAGCTTTTTTATAGTATTTTTTTTCTATCATCTTGTTAGTATTACTATTATTGTTTTTATCTTTTTCAATCTTTCATTTTCTATTGTATTAAACTTTTTTTCAGGGAAATATGGACACCTACAATGATATAGAATAAGTGGATTCAAGTGTCAAAGATGAAACAAATAGGAGGAGGTGCAGAACATGAAACAACTAATTAAGGGTGTCCAAATAAATATGAACCAACTTAATTAAGTGAAACAAGAGATAAAGGATATTAAGAAGACACTGCGGAACATACAGAAGAAATTACAATCATGCATAAAAAGATAACAGATCTGGTCTTGATGAATGGCACCACACAAGAAATAAAATATATGCTAGAAGGATATAACAGCAGATTTGAACAGATGGAGAAAAGCAGTAGTGACATTGAAAATATCTTAAATTTCACAGATAGTAGAACAGATAGGTAAAAAGATTTTAAAAATCAACAGGGATCCAGGAAATTGAATGAAAACTTGAAATGCACAAACATATGCATTATAAGTATTCCTGAAGGAGAAGAGAAGGGAAAGGGGTCAGAAAGTGACATAGAGGAAATAATCACTAAAAATATCATAACTCTTCTGGAAGACATGAATATATATGTACAGGAGCACAGTACACTCCAAACAGTATAAATACTAAAAGGCCTACCCCAAAACATATACTTACCAAATTGTCTAATGCTCATGACAAAGAAAGAATATTGAAAGCAGGAAGGGAAAAGAAACCCATCACATACAAGGGAAGCTGATGATTTCTCATCTGAAGCCATGGACGCAAGAAGACAGTGGTATGACACACTTAAATTGTTTAAAGAAAAGAAAAGAAAAGAAAAGAAAAAACTACCAGCAAAGAATTCCTGTAAATAGCAAAGATGGTGTTCAAAAATAAGGGAGAGTTCAAAATCGCAGATGAACAGAAAATCAAACAAGTTGTCAACAAGAGACCTGTCCATCAAGAAATTCAAAAGGGAATTCTGTAGGTTGAAAGGGAAAAACAGGAGAGACAGATTTGAAAGACTGTGTAGAAGGAAAATTGCTAGTAAAAATCATTAAAAAGAGAAAAAAGTGAGATAAAAAAATAGGATATATACAAAACTAAAGAAAAACTGGCTAATGTAGGTATTGCCTTAACAGTAATATCATTGAATGTTAATGGATTAAACTCTCCAAGCAAATGAATTGGATTGGCAGAGTGGATAAGGAAATATAACCAACTACAAGAATTTGGTTGTCTACAAGAATTTCATCTTAAATCCAGGGACACAAGGATGTTGCAAGTGAATGGCTGAAAAATGATTTTACATACAAAAATAAACAAAAAATAGCAGGAGTAGCTTTACCAATATTGGGCAAAATAGACTTTAATTGCAAAACTATTTTAAGAGACAAAGAAGGACACTATATATTAATAAAATGGATAACCTATCAAGAAGAAAGAACAAACATAAACATTTTTGCACATAACCAGGATGCCCAAAAATACATGAGAAAAAAACGGAAAAGCCAAGGGGAGAAATAGACACCTCTGTAAATATAGTGGGGAACTTTAATACATAATTATTATCATTATACAGAATATCTCAACAGAGGGTCAAAAAAGAAACAGAAACCTTGAAAGATAAATTAGAGAATCTAGACCCAGTAGACATATACAGAATGTTACATTCAAATATACCAGGATATACATTCTTCTCCACTGCAAATGGATCATTCTCCTGGATAGACTACATCCTAGGCCACAAGGCAAGTACCACCAAATTCAGAAAGATTGAAATTATATAACATAATTTCTCAGACTACAATAGAATGAAGCTGGAAATTAATAAGGGACAGAGAAACAGACTAGGCACAAATATATGGAAGTTAACACCCTCATAGGCAATCAGCAGGTCAAGGAAGAAATTGCAAAAAAAATCAATAACTACCACGAAACAAATGAAAATAAGAACACAACAATATCAAAACCTATGAGATGCAGTAAAAGCCAGGCTGAGGGGGAAATATATAGCCATAATTGCTTATATTTAAAAAGAAGTAAGAAGTAAAATTAAAGACCTAACTGCACCTAGAGAAGAACTAGATAAAGAGCAACAAGCTAATCCCAAAGCAAGAAGAAAGAAGGAAATATCAAAGATTAGAGCAGTTAAATGAAATTGAGAAAAAAAATAACAGTAGAAAAAAACAACAAAACCAAAAGCTTGTTCTTCAATAAGATTAATAAAATTGGCTATCCCTTAGCTAGACTAAAAAAGAAAAAAGGAAAGATGAAGATACATAAAATAAAAGATGAGAGAGGTGATATACCTGATCCCACAGAAATAAAGAGTATCATAAGAGGGTACTTGGAAAACTTTTAAGCCAAAAATATGGAAAACTTAGGTGAAATAGACAAATTTCTAGAAACGCACAAGCAGCCACATCGGTGGAAGAAGAAATAGATGAACTCAGCAGGCCAATCAAAAGCAATAAAAAATATATCAAATAAGAAAAGCCCAGCAGCAGAAGCCATCACAGGTGAATTCTGCATAGCATTCCAAAAAGGATTAACACAAATCTGGCTTAAACTCTTTAAAAAAATAGCAGTAGATGGAACATTGCCTAACTCATTCTATGATGCCAAATTCACCGTAATACCAAAGCCACATGAAGATGTCACACGAAAAGAAAACTACAGACCAATCTCTGTAATGAACCTGGATGTTAAAATTTTCATTAAAATACTTCCTAAAAGTATCCAGCAACCATCAAATGAATTATATACCCTAATCAAGTGATTTTTAATCCTGATATGCAAGGATGATTCACCATAAGAAAATCAACGAATGTAATATACCATATTATCAGATCAACAGAAAACAAATTACATGAACATCTTTCTTGATTTTTAAAAGAATTTGAGAATATACAGCATCATTTCTCAATAAAAGCACTTCAAAATATAGGAATAAAGGAAACTTCCTCAACATCATAAAGGGTATATATGAAAACCCCACAAATAACATCATATTCCATCACGAAATTCTAAAGGCTTTCCCTCTAAAATCTGGAAAGCGACAAGTGTGTGCACTCTAAGTTTTTGCTTTATTTAACATTGTGATAGAAGTAGTTTCCTGAGAACCTAGGCAATAAAAAATAAATAAAAGGCATCCAAATTAGAAAGGAAGAAGTAAAAATCTCACTATTTGGAGATAACATGATTCTATATGTAGGAAACCATGAAAAATCTTCAATAAAGCTTCTAGAGCAGACAAATGAGTTCGGTAAAGTGCCAGAATATAATAGCAACAGGCAAAAATCACAGTGATGGGGCAGAGTAGACCTGGGCCATGACTCTAAGGCATACGAATAAGTTCAAGTGTTCATGGGGTGATGTTTTGGTGGATGGAGAATCACACAAAACCAAAGGAAAATTGAATTTCTATCCTGGGAAGTCCTGCTACATTCCTAATAGAGTGTCAAGAATGCCCCATGCACATGGGCATTGCCTAGAAAAGGAAGACAGACCATTATGCCAGGACCATGATATTGATTGTTGTACTCATGAACCATTCTTGTGAAATTGAAACTTAGCCTAGTATTATATATTGCCTAGGAGTTACCTCCTGAAAGCCTCCTGGTTGCTCAAATGTGTCGTCTTTCTAAGCAAACTCAGGATATAAGCATGCAACCTTCCTCTCAGTTTTGGACATCACTCCAGGTTATGAGCTTTCCTGGCACCAAGGGATTATTACTGAGCACCAACTATTTATGCATCTATAAAAATACCTTGACCAACAGGGGTATTTATTAAATACAATTGAGATTTTATGTTTAAGAGGTTTCAAGGTGATTCTGGACATCATCCCAGAGGTTACACTTAGGCATGGCTCAGCAGGATCTTATTGACTGCCACAAGAAACAGTGCTTCAAATAGCAGGGTTCCTGAGGTTTCTAGAGACATCTAGACACTATAAGCATGGCAGACAATCTCAGGAATTTGGCACCCTCTCAGTGGGCCTTAATTTGGAATATTTGCTCCCCAATGTAACAGAGATAAAGTCATTTATATTTTCCCTGCACATGGCCCTTAGGCCCCTTTTATTTGAACCTTTAATTAGCACTGTACTTGTTATTTATATGTCACAGAAAATTAAAACTTCAGTCTGTTCATATGGTGATTGAGCCCTGAATCTCAGCAGAGTTGCAAATCCTACTCTCCAGTTCATTGGACTCACCCAGGACAACTTACAAAAGGATGATGATGGGCAAGTCATCTAAAAATACAGAGCTTCTACAACTGCAAGCAAGACAGTTTCATCCATCATTTCTATAAGATCTAATCTCCCTCTCAATCAGAAACATAATGGGACTCACCATCCTAAAATCCTCAAGATTGGGGAATCAACAACAGAATAAAATGGACTTGTACTTTTCTATTATTGTTCTTTTATAGACATTATTATGTGAGCAACGGAAGAACTTATATCATTGACATAAAGGTAATGGTCACCATTATTTCTGGGGAGAGGGTGATGGAAGAGTAGGTGTAATATGGGGGCAATTTTGGGACATTGGAATTGTCCTTCATAACATTGCAATGATGGATACATGCCATTATAGCCTTTGTAAAAACCTATAAAATATTGTGGGGTAAACTGTAAACTATAATGTAAACTATATCCCAAGGTTAGCAGTGCTTCAATATGTATTTATTGATTGTAACAAATGAATTACATTAATGAAAGATGTTGTTATTGGGTGAAAATGGGGGAGGGGTGTGGTACATGGGAATATTTGACATAACATTTATGTAACCTAAAGCTTCTTTTAAAATAAAAATTAAAAAAATTAAAAGTTAGTGGTGTTTCTGTATATTAATAATGAACAATCTGAAGAGAAAATCAAGAAAAAATTCCATTTACAATGCAACTAAAAGAATCAAATATCTAGGGATAAATTAACTAAAATGTAAAGGACTTGTACAAAGAAGATTACACAACTTTGGAAAAGGAAGTCAAAGAAGACCTAAATAACTGCAAGAATATTCCATGTTCATGGATCAGAAGACTAAACAACATTAAGATGTACATTTCACTCAAATTGATTTACATATTTAACACAAAATTAAAATTACAACAGCATTTTATACTGAATTGGAAAAGCTAATTATGAAATTTAATTGGATAGGCAAGGGGCCCTGAATAGCCAAAGATATTTTGAAAAAGAAAAATGAAATCAGAAAAATCACACTACCTGACTTTAAAACACACTACAAGGCTATGGTGTTCAAAACTGCATGGTATTGACACAAGGATAGACATACTGACCAAAGGAACTGAATTGAGAGTTCTGATATAGATCCTTGTATATAGGGTCAACTGATATTCAACAAGGTCACAAAGCCCATACAACTGGGACAAAATGGCCTCTTCAACAAATGGTGCTTGGAAAACTGGATATCCATATCCAAAAGAATAAGAGAGGATCACCATTGCATGCCCTATAAAAAAGTTAATTCAAGATGGACCAAAAATCTAAATATAAGTGCCAAGACCATAAAGCACCTATAAATAAAGTAGGGAAGCAACTATTGAGATCTTCTAGTAGGAAATTGTTTCATAAATTTTACTCTCAAAGCATGAGCAAAGGAAGAAAAAATAGAAGAGTGGAACCTCTTCAAAATTACAAACTTTGCACTTCAAAAGAGTTTGTCAAGAAAGTGAAACAGCAGCTTACAAAATGGGAGAAAATATTTGGTAACCATTTTTCCAATAAGGCCTAATATCCAGTATATATAAATAAATCCTACATCTCTAAAATAAAGACAAACATCCTATTTAAAAAATGGGCAAGAGATTTGAATAAACACTTCTCTAAAGAAGAAATACAAATGGATTAAAAATACATGAAAAGATGCACACCATCACTAACTATTAAGGAAATGTAAATCAGAAATACAATAAGATATCATCTTACACCTGGAGGTTATTAAAAAGTGAAAACTTCAAGTGTTGGAAATAATTTGAAGGAAAAGAAACACTTATCCACTTCTGATGAGAATTTATAATGGTGCAGCCACTGTAGGAAGCAGTTTGTCAGTTCCTCAGAAAGCTAACTATAGTATTGCCATATGATCCAGCAATCCCACTGCTGGGTATATTCCCAGAAGAACTGAAAGCAGGGCCACAAACAGATATATGCACACCAATGTCCATACCAGTATTATGCAATATTGCCAAAAGTAGGAAGCAACCCAAGTGTCCATCAACAGATGAATGGATAAGCTCATTGTGGTATATACATACAATGGAATATTACCCAGCTGTAAGAAGCAATGTAGTATTAACATATGGGACAGCAAGGATTAATCTTGAATACCATATGCTGAGTGAAGTAAGCCAGTTAATGAAGGACAAATATTACATGTCCCCACTGATATGACTTAAGGGAAATGAGCAGACTCATAGAGCTGGAGTCTGGAAGATAGTTTATTAGCAGACAAAAAGGGGTTACAGTGTGGTGAGTTAATGCTTGAATTTTAGAAATGTAAGAAGTAAAAAGTGAAGTTATATACAAAAGAACAATATAATTTTACTGGTTTGTGTAATAGTTACATTTATCAGAGACTTTAACTTTTTATATGAATTTGATCCACTGACAAGTGTCCTATCCATTCAGTCTGAAAAACTTGCTTTAGCATATTCCTGGTTTCTTTTGTTGGAAATGGAGGTCATTTGTCTTTGTTTCTTTCTCCTTTTCAATGTAAACACTGACAATTTCAATTTCTCTCAATGCACTGCTTAATTCTATTACACCATTATCATTCACTACCATTCATTTCAAAATATTTTTTTTTATTTTACTTGTGTTTTCTTTTTGATTCCCAGATTGATTCATTATATGCTGTTTCCTTTCAAAAAAATTTTGTTGTTGCTTGTATCTAAGCTATTTCCATTGTGGTCATAAAACAAATGCTAAATTAAATCACTTTTAAATTTATGGAGTTTGATTACTGTTTAATATGGCATCCATCTTGATATAGTCAAAAGGGAAATGACAAATAAAAATGCAAGTTTTGCTATTACGTACCTCCAGAATTTTTAACTGAACACATCTGGCAACAATTAAGGATTAAGAGGATCGTGCACATCTTAAACTCTCATTTATTTTGTTGATAGTGTGAAACATTTTAATCATTTTACAAATGAACATATTCTCATAAAACTAATTATCACCTATATTATGCACCTGAGATTTCAGTCTTCATTATTTACCTAATGGGATGAAAAACATGTCCATAGGAACTACTACAAGACTTTCCATAGCAGCTTTATTCTTAGTAACTAATACATGGTTTGGCACGTTATCCACCAAAGGAAGATTGAAAAGCAAACTGTGAAATGTTTATAAAATATAATTTTACTCACAATGTACTGTACACTGAAAAGCAAGGAACAATCTCAAGAACATTACCAGTTTGAAAATAGATTCTTGCAGAAAAGATTAACCAATAAATGATGTAATTTATAGAGTAGGAAAATTGAACTTATGATAAAATAAATGAATAAATCAAAGTTTCTTCATTTGTCTCTTTAAAAGGGAGTTGAATGTTTCAAGGGCTAAAAGAATTCCTTGGAATATGGTAATATACTGTACTTTGAAAGGTTTTGCATTATAATGGTTTTATATTTGTAAAAATTTTCAAATAGTAAGTTTTAAAATTCATGTTTTTTTTGCATTGTCAATGTTGCCAAAACTAAGAACCATATTCAAACAGTCAATTCAGCAAGTGTTTAGAGGTGTAGAGTAGTTAATTTTACAAATAACATTGAAATGTTTACTTTAGAAAAGTAAATAAAGATGGTTGGTTGTAAAGAAGGATTGACAATATATAGATATGTAATAGAACAAACATAGTAAAAGGTTCATAGTACAATAAGAGCTAAAACTATTTGTTTATGTGTTCAATCTGTAATTTTTCATCCTTATGCATGTAAATATTTTTTCTTGAAATAAACAATACAAATAGAAATAAATTAACATTTTAAAAATATATAATAAGTTAACAAAAACTTTTAAGAAATTTTCAGTGATTTACAAAGTGATTAGCAGCTGAATGTATATATCATATCAAGGAAACAATACTAATAACTAAATAACATGGCACATTGAATAAAGTTGAATTTCTCCTTGGAAGACTGTAACATTTTAAATATTTTTAATTGTTGTCTTATAGCCAAAGGAATAATAAATAAAGCTTTCCATTAAAAAATTATATTTATGCTGTATTATACACAAAAAGTTTTGTAAACCCTCAAATTCTCTAATTAAAAAAAATAAAAAAGATAATGCTAAGGGCACAGCTTAGGGGACTGACACATTTTTATATGTGTGCACGGTCAGTTCAAGCAACATGTCATGAAAATGATGAGAACCAAACAGAAGAATAATGTGTTTAAAATATGTGTTTGATGGGTGTAGGCTTTTTAAGTTCACCCTTTCTACACCATTTATAGTAAATTTATGGTACTTATTATTCTCTTTTTCAAAACCTTTCATGCTTAATCATACTTACTTATTTGTAGTCATTTGTCTTAAAGTGTGTCTTCTGTGCTCAAAAATATACTCAAAATATATATTTCAAAGGAAAAACTCAAGTTAAAAGGAATCCATGGTTAAAACTTTCATGGTTCTTAACAAATATATCACAACAATGCAAGGTGTTGGTGGTGGGGGAATTATGGGAGCCCTGTATGATGATATTCATGCTTGTTTTGTACGTTCACAACTTTTACTATATGGTTATTGTTTTTGTATATCCATGTATGAATAATATAGTTCAATAAAATTTATTTAAAAAAATATTATATAATTACACAAGTAATAAAAGACTCTAAAGTACATTTCCTATAATAATGCACACACATTTGCCAAATTACTTATTGATAATATTTGAAAATGGTGGACAATAAAATTAGAAAATATATAGATGAGCTAGGTATATAAGAAAATTGAGAAAACAGTGCAATTTTTTAATAAAATTGGATGTGTATATAAAATAGTGTAAAACATAAATCTAAAACATAGAGGTACTAATGCTTTTGCTTTACTCACTTTATCAAAAGTTATTTATGCATGAATTGCTAATAAATCCATGGCATTATTTTAGAAGTAGTTGAAAATATGCATTGAATGTTGTATTACTCAGCCAATGGGGTGCTAATGCAAAGTACCACAAATTTGTTGGCTTTTATAAAGGGTATTTATTTAGCATAAAAGCTTATTTACAAAGTCCTAAAGAGTCCAACTCAAGGTCGCTTTCTCACCAAAGTCTGTTGCCATGTGTTGAAGCAAGATGGCACGTGATCTCTGTAAGGGTTCAGCCTTCCCCTGTCTCTGCTGCTTTCTGGCATAAGGCTTGTTTCTTTCCAGGATCAGCTGCAAACTATGAGGTGAATGGTTCTTTCTTCCTGGGGCTGCAGGGTCAAAGCTGAGAAAGTTCTTTCCTGTGGTATCAATGGGGCTTTTTCTCTCTTCCTGTGTCTTCTTGAGTGAGTGGGGGTGGGGACTTAAACCTGAGTCCTGCCCTACTGATATGGTCAAATCAAAGCCTTAAGCTTAACATAATTTAATCAATGACATCTCACCTGAATCTAATACAATCAAAGGGTATCACAACCGGATTAACAGACCAGTTTACAAATATAGTCCTTCTCTTTTTGGGGGTTCATAAATAATCTCAAACTGCAATGAATGTAAACACCAAAAATAAATGATATAAGAATGAAAGCATATTTTAAAAATATATATCAGAATCACATGGGCACTGGTATCCTTCCCCTGTATCTTTGCCAAAAGAACATTCCCACCATTGTAATTTTAACAACAGACCTACCAATCCCCAGAGTTCCCCTGTTCCTTCCTCCAGCCCTCGCCCCATTTCCTCGGATATTCCAACCCTACTCCCCGACCCTGCAACCCCTTACATAACAGCACCATTGAACCCAATCACATTACTGCAACACTATCACCCCTATCCACTGCCCAACCACATCCTTCCACCTTATCATAGATTTTGCCCATATTGAGCATCAGCTCTACACCTTCTACTCTCTTTCTGTCTCTTGATAACCTATCTTCCAGCCTCTTGATTTGCTTAACTCCTCTCAATGAGGTCATATAATATTTGCCCTTCAGTAGCTGGCCTACTTCACCCAACGTAAGTTCAAGATTCATGCATGTTGTTCTGTGTGTTAATACTGCATTCTTTTTTACAGTTGATTAATATTCCATTGTATATGTATACCAAAGTTTGCTTATCTATTCATCTGTTGATAGGCACTTGGGTTGCTTACAACTATTGGCAATAGTGAATAATATCACTGTGAACATTAGTATGCATATATCTGTATCCTGCTTTCAATTTTTCTGGGTATTTACCCAGAAGTGGGACTACTGGTTCATACCGTATTCTATATTTAGCTTCCAGAAGAAACACCAAATTGCCCTCCACAATGGTTGCACCATTTCACATTCCCACCAGGAATGGACAACGATTCCCTTTTCCTTACATTCTCTACAACACTTATAGTTCTTTTTTAAAAAATAACCAACATTCTAATAGGTGAATTATGATATCTCATTGTAATTTTTTATTTTTTATTGAAGTATATTAATCTTACATGAACATACATAAACCATAAGTGTATAATGAATGTTGTGAAATTAAAAAATGAACATGCATAACATCATACAGTGTTCCCATACAGCACCCTTCCACCAACACCTTGCATTTTTGTGAAACATTTCTTAGAAATTATGAAAGATTGCCACCAAAATATTACTACTAACTATAGTCCATATCTTACATTTGGTGTATTTTCCCCCAACCCTGCCTATTATTATTATTTTTAATATATTTTTATGACAGAAGTTTTGAACTTACAAAACAATCATGAACATGTATAGAATTCCCAAACAACACTCCTTCTGGAGCACAATGTAGTTTTGATTTGCATTTCTGTAATAGATAGTGATGTTAAGCATATTTCACGTGCTTTTTAGCCATTGTGTTTCTTCTTTGGAAAAGTGTCTATTCAACATTTCTTGCTCAATTTTTCTTTTTCTTTTTGAGATGTATTATTCTTTATATATGTTGGATATTAGGCCTTTATAGGATAAATGGTTACCAAATATTTTCTCCTGCAGAGTAGGCTGACTTTTCACTTTCTTGACAAACTCATTTGAAGCACAATTTTTTTTAATATTGAAGAGGCCCCATTTATCTATTTTATCTTTCATTGCTCATGCTTAGGGTATGAAGTTTATGAAATAATTTCCTACTACAAATTCTCATAAATGCTCCCTTATATTATCTTCTAGGAACTTTATGGTATTATCTCTTATATTTAGGTCTTTGATTCATCTTGAGTTATTTTTTCTATATGGTGTGAGGTGGTGTTCTTCTTTCATTCTTTTTGATATGGATATCCAGTTCTCCAAGCACCATTTTTTTTCAAGAGATTATTCTCTTCCAGTTGAGTGGGCTTGGTGGTTAAGTCTTGCTTTTATTTACACTGTTAGAATTCCATGAAATGCCTTCTCTTTTGTCTGTAAAAGTTAAGGTATCCTTTGGAATCTAGCTGAAGAAATATCTCATTCGTGGGGTCTGCATTAGTTGAAATTCAAGAAATTTTTTGCATCATTATAAATCCAGTCTTTTGAGTTTACACTGTGTACACACAGACAGATACATCATCATGTACCATTTTAAGAAAAGAATCCCATAAAACAACCAGTTGAATCAGATGCATCCAGGCTGCCTTATGAGCAAAAACTTGTCTCATGGGGCAGACGTAATTAATGTTGCCAAAGATCTTGAGGCATATCACCGTTATTTGAGGGAATTATTCATTAGTAGTTTCACAGAAACAATAGAAAATATACAAATATATCTGGAAAAGGATGTAACAAGTCTATCTGCCCTAAAATGAATTTATTTTTGAAGTAATTATAGAGACTGGTAAAATCCATGATCCTGCCTCTTCTTTTAGTGAATAAAATTCATAGGGTTACTTCTTAGAAAGAGTCATATTTACTTGAAATCTTATTATAACTTCTACTACTGTATTCTTCATAATCACATTTTTTTTTAGAATGGATACATATGGTTCATGACTCTTACCAGTCCTGTTTAACTGTTGATTTGAATTTCAAGAGAGCCAGCTTTAATTCAACTTCTGTTTGCTAAGGATTCCCTGTCTATACCCTTAAGCTTAATTATATTTGTAATGAAGTTTCTCTGAAATAAAATGAGCAAAGTATTTTTTTAAAACTTTACAAAAGAATTATTCAATAATGTCTTCTAACTTAGAGAATATTCACTACACATTTCATTTTATTGACGATAATAAATTTTTCTTATTTATATATATAAATCCATAAAATCATGATATGCTTAAAAACATATATATTCTTAATGTTTTGGAATAAAATTACGGTATAAAGGAAAATCATATACAGATTAAAATTAATTAAAATCAATAATTGGCCAACAGCTACTAATTTTTTAATATGTCAAAGTTAAATAATTAATTAAAAAATTAAACAATAAAAAGAGTTGTTGCTCAGAGTATAACACTTACCAGAAGTGCTTTGAATAGAACTTCATACCTGAGATGTGACCAATAAAGTTAGGTACTCTTCAGAATGTCAATTACTACCACTCAGAAAAATATCTTAGGAAAGGAAGCAATTTTTCATTTATCTGAAAATTTTTTTAAGACACTGCCAATGTGGAGGAAACATATTATGGAAAAGTCTAAGAAACTCTGAGTAAAATCTTGGAAAGGACAAATATTGTATTTTTTCACTTAAATGAACTAATTATAATGAGCAAACTCATTATTTTTTGATATCTAGAATAGAGTTGTATTAGTCAGTCAAATGGGTGCTGATGCAAAATACCAGAAATCTGTTGGTGTTTATAAGGGTATTTATTTGGGGTAGAAACTTGCAGTAACCAGTCCATAAAGTGTAAGTTACTTTCCACACCAAAGTCTGTTACTACATGTTGTGCCAAGATGGCCGCTGACATCTGCAAGGGTTCACCCTCCCTCTTCCTCTCAGGGCTCTGTGGTCCCAGCTTCTTCCAATATTGCCTGTAGGCTGTGATATCTTGTTTCTCTCCCAGGGCTTGATCCAATTTGGGCTCAGCTGCTCTGGTCTCTCCACAAGGTCAGCTGTAGACTAACAGACTCTCTCTCTGTTCCTGGGGCCTCTGCCATATATATGGAGCCATTTCTATTCCTCTGTGTTTGTCTCTGTGTGTTTACTTCTCAGGGATCCAGCATCCAAAATTCCAACTAAATCCTCTGCCATGTCAGTTTCTCTATGAGTCCTCACCCACCAAGGGAGCAAGGATTCAACATCCTACTAACTTGGCACAATCAATACCCTGTTCATAATTTATCAAGTGAAAGTGAAACCTCTGAAGATATTACAATCTAATACACCCAGAGGAACAGACCAGTTTACAAACACAATCCAGTATCTATTTTTGGAATTCATAAACAATACTAAACTACAACAGGTAACCAATAGAAAGAAGGTAAAGAATGGTGAGCAGATTCTTAATTTGTGCAGAATATTTAGTTATGCTGATTATAAATGTTTAGATTTTGAAAAATGCTGATGGCTTCCCTGAGGTCAGATGGCTCATGTCCCATCAACTTTCTTTCCTGTGCTTTTATATACGAAACCATAATTACACGTCTTTGTAAAAAATTCTTTAAAAAATATTTTAAAAATATTTTTTCTTTTAAAAGAAGCATAATATCTTTGTTTATGCTATTGTCATTTATGGTTTGTGATAGGCCCTAAATCCTATCTTAATGTTAATTATACTTGGTACAGGGAAAACCGACTGTGTTTTAAGAATTTACATATCAATGCAAACTTAATAACTATCCTGCTAATAGGGCAGCATTCACAAAATTAATCTAATCTAATTCAACATGGCTTCCTGATTAATGTTCTAAGTAAAATATAAAGAGAATAAAACTTCCTTAATATGAAAAAAAAAAAAAGAAATGAATGGGAGGGATGGTAGTTCATTATTTTCAGGGTAGTTAACATTGCTCAATTCTGCATCAGTGTGGTTTAATAGAGAAGTTTAGGGTCATGTATGTCATTAGAAGTAAAGCTAGGGGGTGAAACATGGGGCTGTATAACCTAGAGAACCCTGTTGTTGCCAATGAATGTGGCTAATAGTACAAATATAAGAATATTCCTCCATGAACTAGAACAAATGGATGCCATTAATACCATGTGTTAATAAAAAGTATTGTATATGGGTAAAATACATTTAATGCCTACTATGGACTATAGTTAAAAGCAATATTTTACTATTCTATCAATTTTAACAAAGTTACCATGCCAATACTCAGTGTTAATAACAGGAGTAAAAGGGATATGAGTGTTGTGCAGAAAATAAAATAAACTTACAAAGAGGGTATAGAGTAAGTTTATTAAGCTAAAGTTGCATTAATGCAGTAGCAGTTAGAGGTTTTTGCTCAAAATGCTTAGCTGGGGGCATCCTATATGGCTACTTGAAACAAAGTGAAGGTGTGGGGGTTGAGGAAGGATAAGGAGACATGAATTATGATGAATGTGTGAACTCCATGAGCTATGAGGATGATTGAAATACATGGACTGTGGAGGCTGTGCGCTATCTGGGATAATGTCCTTGAGTCCCAGTTCATTAATTAGCATTCAGGATGTTAGTGTAAGATTATGACCGTATGGTGAAGATCATCAGACTGTGCTGATGTCAGCCTGATTTCTTTGTTATAGTTTTTCCTTCCGGGCAGGGACAGGAGTCTTTATCAGCACTGCAATTAATCATTGGTCTGTCACCCTGCTCCAGTTAGCCTCTGTTTCTTTTTTATAATCCCCTGGATAAAGTGGAAGCTTAACCAAATAAAGATGTTTAGTAAAATTATTTATCATTCTAATTTCATTTTCCCTTCTTTTGGTCAAAGGAGTCCTTTGACTACCTGAAGACCAAGTATGGCTAGCTTGGGGTTCTATAGACTCATACTCTAAAGCTACAGGTGATGGGATAAAGAGTTTGGTGGCTTTGAAGCACTGTGCAATAAAGTTGGTGATGATGTGGATGAAAATGGGTCTCAGGAGTAGGATTATGATTACTGCTGATTTATTCTGTGAAACCATTTAGCTTGTTTGAAGATTTCCTGGATGTTGGTCTCAACTTGTCTGGTGGTATTGATCCAAGTACAGCAGGATGTGTTGGCAACAGTACAAATGTCTCTATCTTATCTAGCTGTTCTGAGACCTGTCAGTGGGTTTCTCATCTTCAATGGTAGGAGGATGAGATGATTCTGAGCCTAGCCTTGGCCTAGTCCTCATACTCTACAACAGAAGGAGACATGTCACTTCCCTGGTTTGACTTCTGCACTTACCACCAAAGGAGGTGGAGGGCTTTAAGTGGCATGCTTATATGCACCAGGGGGAAGGGAACTGCTTTTAAAGGAATGCAGTGAATTGCCATGAACCAAAAGGACAAGAAATAGATCTTAAAGGAACAAATGTTTTCAGCAAGGCAGGAAATGTTTACTGACCTAGGGGTGAATAAGACAAGATCTGCTTATCAGTCACCAGTTTACAACGATCTCCTGAGTCTCAACTTTTTAACTACTAAGGGAAGCTGCTGTAATTTGGGGAGGAATGAACTGGAAAGATTGGGGGAGAAAATACAAAGTCATAGATGTTACAATCCACCCCATCTCACACCTCTTACAATTTTTCTGCCACCTCATTTCAAAAGGTCCTGAGCATGGAACAAGGAGTTTATAAATGGTACTGTTATATAAGGCCACAGTTACAATCTAAACAACAAGGCAATAAATTATAAGAGTTCCTGGGATCTGACTTGCCACCAAGAAGTGAAGCTCTTATATTAAAGATAAGGGAAGTGTGTTCCATGGGAGAACAGAGAAGCTGGATGCTGGCATGTATTCACACTTCAACAGTCCAATTGATTGTGGATTGTTGCTAAGCAGCAGCCCAGTGAAGGAAGACTTTAGACACAGCCCTGTGAATCTAGAAAAAAAGTCTAAGGGCACAACACAAACATTTAGTAGGTACCCTGAGTGGCTTGTTTTCTCCTTTGCATAAAATAACAGTGGAACCTTTTCCCATCATCCCTAAGATATTTACTTAGAGTGGGCAAGATCTGGGCTCACAATACCACACATGTTAACCCTCCATAGAAGCAGGCAATAATGTCAGTTGTGTTTCTTTAGGTTCTACCCACATCATTCTGGCAAGTATAGCCCCTTTTTGTATGTTGTTCATGCCTTTGACATACTGTACTACTGTCAGCCATCATGAGAATGGAAAGGTTGGTTCCAGGGTTCCAGTGGCCTGTTGCACAGTGCCGTCTGGCAGAGCCAGTCTGGAGGCAGCACCATGATAGGGCTGAAGAGACTGAGGCATCAGCTGGTGGCAAAGTCACAGGAGTTTTCAGCAGTAGGATGCTTCATGCACTTTGAGAACATGGACAGGTGATGTAGCAAATACTTTTATTTTTTTAAGAGCTGTAGAAACTGGCTATGCCAATAACTTAAATGGAGAGATACCATGTGCAGTTGTTGGGTTCTGGCCTAAATGCACAAATCCATTTGCCAGTCTCTTAAGGCTATGCTGGTTTGGTGCATATATCCACTGCTGTAAGGTACTGCATGCAGTTAGAGCCATTTTTAGGTCTCAAAATCTTGTATAATATGAATTATGTCAGAATATCTAATAAGGATTCCTATTGCCTTAACCAAGCACCAATCCATGGCAATTCCTCTATAGACACTCTTTTTGTGTAGCCATAGGGCTGCTTCTTCATCACTTTAAGAGCTGGATAACTTCAACAATGGGTTCCAGGTGTCACACAGGTATTTAAAAAATTATAGGGAGATGTTAGGTTATACTAAAGCATCCCATAATTTAGAAATAACTATTAGAGACCAGAGACCAGGAACTACTGCAAGAGCTTAAAATCTAGGCCCCAATTTCCTTAAATAAACCTGTTTTTAGAGATCATTAACCACAACCTATAGTAGAAGTGTTGTTTCTTTTTACTATTACACTTTTACCAATATTATGTTAAACAATATGTATTTTAATTTAGCAGGACAGTAAAAAATATATATTTTCCTAATTATTTCATGAAAAGTTAAGATTCCCAATGGAATTAAGATTATCTTGTCCTACCTTAATATGCAGATGGAGGTGGCATCTCACAGGTTTCTCTGTTATGAAGTTACATTCTGTTAATCCAGATTTCTACTTAATAATGACTTCCTGGAATCAGGGAATCTTTCAGTTTAGAAAATGCTTTGACAAACTTCCCATAAGCATCCATAACCACATAGAGAAGTTACTTCACCTTAAGACAAATTTTACCTTTAACAGACAAAACCTACTTTCACAAGCTCTCTACAACTTTTCATATTCACTCAGGTCTTGAATTACTTATTCCTGCCCTCAGGCAAACCAGTCATTTTATCTTAGGACAAAACACACTCCCTTAAACAAGATCATCAAATTTTAGTTAATATTAACTATGAATTCACTTCCACAAACCTTTTTCTTCTTTCTATAACCATTTAAGTCTCATCTTACATCCCTGATTCTGTACTATGAAAATTAGTCATTTCACATTAGGACAGATCTATATTCTTTTCTTCAACTTAATTTATTAAACACAAACTTACTATTTTCATTATCTTAAAGATCTAAAAAATATGTTATTTTATTTGATTAGTATCAGTAAAAACCTATGGAGAATATCCCCAAGTCAAATAAAATAGAAAGCAACTATAACTTGTGCAAGAAATATTTGTTCTTTTCCTACATAGGGAACTAAAACTTCTTTTTTCTACTATTGCAAAGAGGTATTAAACTATGTTAGAACTCAGAGGGAGAAGACAGAAGGATTTTACAGAGCACCAGAAGCTCAACTTCTCCAATTTCTGGGACTCTTAGTGTATTAATTTACATGTATATATTATCTTTAAGCAGTTTGAGTAGAGCTCTCTTAAAAATATTTATTTGTTAATTTAGTATTACTATATGGAGCTAGGAATATAGACATTAAGCAAACAGACAGAAACAAGCCACAGAAACACAGAAGAAAATAAATATGATGCTTACTGACTGTTTCCCACAGTACCTGTGTAGAAAGATTTGAGAAACAGAAAATAATTCTCTTCCCAGACATCTTAAAACAGAGGGCATGACAGCTCAATAAACAGATTTTCACCTCAAACCAAATGTGGCAAGATTTCAAAAATATGAGAGGTGGTAACTGAGTGAGCCAGGTGAGGAGCCTGAAGAGGATGGAACAGAAAGTATTCCTGCAGGTACAGTACTCATCTCCATGCCATCAGAGGCATCGCCTGGTGTCCACCTTCAGATCCCACTTGTGACACCAAATACTGCTATGCTGAAATTAAAATAGAGACTTAAAAAGGGAGTGTAAAGCAAGTTTATTGAGATAAAATTGCATTATATCAGGAGCAGTACCAAAAGAGGTTTCTTCACAAAGGGTTGATCTGGGGTAGCAGCTCATATGGCTACTTGCGAGAAAGGGAATTTGTGGGGGAATGAGGAGGAATGAAGAGATGGGTTATGATGGATGGATGAGCTGTGTAAGCTATGAGGGGAAACAAGGACTGTCAAGGCAGGGTGTCCTTGAGGCCCAGCTCATTAATTAGCAACCAAGATGTTGGTGTAATATTGTGGCCATCTGTTGAAGATCAGCAGACTTTGCTGTTATCAGCTTGATTTCACTGTTACAGTTCTTCCTTCCAGGTATGGACAGGGGTCTTTATAAGCATTGCAAAGGATAATTGGTATCTCAGTCTTCTTCAGTTAACCTCTGTCTCTTTTTTGTAATCTCCTGGATAAAATGGGAGCTCAGCCAAATAAAGATGTTTAATAAAATTATTTATCATTTCAATTTTATATGGGGTTTTTATATTTGATTGTGGGGATGAATTCACAATTCTCTGATTATAATGAGAGCCACTGAGTGTACATTTTGAATCAATTGTATGTTATGTGAATAAAATTGCTTTAAAATATGAAAATTAAGATCCTCAGTGATGAAAACAATGTGATGGTACTCATGTATTGAAATTTATACATTTTAAAAGATAACATATGAAAATTGGTGTTTAATGAGCAAGAGAAGTAACCTTCATTGATAATATAAGTGGAAGCAGAAAGAAAAATTGATGCTTTCAGATCTCTTAAAATACAGGAAAATGATGCATTTGAACAGGGGGAAAGAACTTGTAATGCTAAGATTTGGACTGTGGATTTAGAATTTTCTTAATCTCGTCATATTAAACCCATATTCAAAATATTTGAGGATACTTCAATTTTGAAATAGAAACTAAGAAAATTGTCTTGAGAAACCATGGACAGCTTTTGTGAATTGAAGCCTGAGAAAGACTCTTGCTGCTTAGCATTGAATGCAATAAAATATACTGTGGTTAGCTACATGCTTACATATCATTAAACAAAAGCTCACCAGCCATTTAACTCTAGGACAGGAGTTCTTAAGCTGGTTTTCCTTGGCTCATTCATGATTTTATACAAACATCACAAGATTAAAAAACATTGGAAGAAATCCACATATTGTAGAAAAAATAAAATAGCTTTTTTTCAATGACTCCAAATGACCTGACACTGTTAAGGGGACAGTGAAACAGTATAAAACCAGTAGGTTTTCCATCTATATTTACTTTTCAAAAAATAAATCACAGACTTAAAAATGCTTTGAATGCTGAGGGAAATTATGTATGTGTATATAAATAATGTTAAGCCTAAAAATATAATTTAAGATAATTTGAAGAACATTTCTCATAATATAGAAATAAAATGCAAATATGTAGTAAATATAATAGCTAAATATGATCATCCTAATATTGAGATAAAAATGAATTTACAATATTACAATTATAAAACCTAGAAATATTATTCAGGTTATAAAAATTGTGTTTCTTAACTGACATTATCTTCCTCATGAAGGATATATTAAGTAAAGCACATGGTTAGAAATTCCAGTACAAACCTTCATAAATACATAAAACAAAATATCAAATTGTTGGAAGATTATTAAAAGGAAGAAGAAATAGAAAACTGTATTTCAAGTTGCAGAATGAAAGTAAAATTAAATAAGTATTAATTTTCAATGTGGAAACTTTTCTAGATAGGGATTCTGAAATAATAAGGCAAACTTCATAGGATTCAATTCTGAGTTATAAAATGGCTAATTAATGTAGCCCTCAGAACATTGACTCAACCAGTGAAAATAACAATACTAAAAATCTTTCCATATTAAGAGGATACATTTTTATATCTTTTTTTTTTTTTGGTGGGAAAAATATATCATTTAATCTAAGTAATACCTGGTGTTTTGCAAGCAAAATCCCAGATATCAGAAGGAGAGACCCATAAAAAGATGTCATCCAACTCCAATATATGTCTGTGTTGCCAAAGAAGGAAATCTCCACAACACTTGATTGAAAAACACATAAAGAGACAGAGCCAATTCAGGTTGAGTAGTGGGCATTGGGTTCCCATAGACATCAGGTCTCCATCAATGGTCTACACAGAGAGATATTTTACATGCTGGCTTTCTCTCTAGTGTCTGTGGGTCTTGGTGGAGGAATCTGGTTCCTTCTTGCCAGGGACAGGTATAGGACTAGGGTGTGAGTTGAATGTCATAAAACATGCCCTCCAGAATCAGACTTTCTCCAGTGAATACATGCAAATGCTCAGGACAAGAAGGGGAGGAATGTACCAACAGAACCTTTGCCTACTAGGGATTGTATATGTAACATTAAATCCCAGAGGAAGTGACTGGTTGCTCTAGGACTGTCTCCCACCACCGTATACCCACCTTTTGTGGGACCCTAATAGATAAAATGAAATATTTTGATATGCTGTTCATCCATTTCAGACAGTGAACTATATGTCTAGGACAGAAACACATCTCTGATAAAGGTCATTTGTACACACCATTTAAAAACTAAAAGATACCATTTGAAGAGGGTGGCTAATAAGATTGCCACAGGAGAGAGATGAAGTCTGGTAAGGAGGAATAGCAATCAGCTACCCCTTTCTTTGCCTAGCCCAAAAATCTAATTCCATATTTTTCTGTATTTTTCCTCTTGTGGAAGACATGGACTGCATTTTCCAGTTTCTGTAGGTTAACCACAACATGTCCCAATTTTCTTATGTAAAAAATTTTTTTTTCTGGTGTAACACATTCACATTCAGCATGAGACTTCAGAATATTCAGCACTCTGCAGTGTTGGAGGACAATGACCACTGCACTATCTACCTTGCTTTGGGGTAGTCCCAATGAATTAAGTGTAGAATTAAATACATTTCTTATAAATTTTGACATATTACAGATTGCTTTGATCTGTTCATGTACCCCAAATCTGAGAATCAAGATATTTTCTGCCTGGGGAAGGCACTGTAGTGCATTGCAGGTGCAATTTTTCTGCTGTGCTTCACCTGTCATCTGTCAAAAGACCAAATTGGATATTTTACAGGATATTATGTTATTTTTTTCCTAAGTGATTTTAGGAACCATAAACCCTAGGTCACATCACCCCACCATTCTGGGTGAAAGGCCTTATGTAAATGATTTCCACACACAGTAACCTCTCCAGGTTCCCTTATGAAAGAATGTCACCCCCTTGACCTATTATGTGATAGGTGGGTATCTCCAAACTTTATTTTGGAGATAAACTTTATTTTTTAAATTAAGCTAGTCATCCATGCATAGTCAATCCCCATGATGTTTAGAAAAAGCCTATCTTGTCATCTTGTATGAACATTATATAATTTTATGTAGGTGGTATAGAAGACCCTCCTTCCTGGCAATGCTGCTAAATAGGATGATGCGATTGTCTGGCCAGGTGAGTCAAGACTTAAATTATTTCCAAGTACCTGTGTGGTGTTTCAGTCCTAAGGGAACTTTTGTGATGTTCCAAACTCCAAGGATACTACACATACTAGATTTTCCATTGTGCCATCTGTAGGCACCAGTCCATGTACATTGAACTGCCTTGTGATATACTGCATTGGTGTTGTTTCCTGTAGAAGCATTACATTTAGGCTCAAGAGTACTGTCCTCAGAATCTAACCACATTATTTTGTTACAATAGTCATTAGAAACCTCCCCCAAGTAGGACCCACTGTCATTAATGCTTTTAATACAGAGGGATAAGTTCTCTGCCAAGGTTGGGACACCCTATAAGGAGCCTGTTGGCTTTGTATGATGTCTCTCATATCTAGTGGAATCAACTATACTTGATTATAGACTGGTTTCTGCATGAAACTTGGTCATACATCACATTGGCTAGTATGGTCCACTATGTTGACTGGTTAGCTAGAATGCTGTGGAGATATATCTCATCATCATGATTTAAAATTTGATAAAGCCAACAGATGATCTAGTTGGTAGTTCTGACAAAAGCCTGTGTCATTGGGGCCCCTGGATGATGGGGTTGCCCATCACTGTGAGATAGCCTAGGGAGAAAAAGAGACAAAATTACTGACCCCTCTTCCCTTTTCTACCTGGGGCAAAAATGTTCTTGTCCAACAATTGGAGATAAGAATTGCACATGTGGCTACCTATGTTCTCTGTCTAAGCACCAAGAACTTTAATTTTCTAGGCCCTCATTGTCTTGCAATTTAACCCAATCTTCATGTCCTCCATCATACAGTCAAGGGGCAGAAATAACATCTTAAATGAATTTGACATAGCCTATAATAATATTGGCTACCTGTACAGAAGTGTACTGAATCCTATGTGTTACCAGAGGAGCACTAGTGACTTGGCGATTCGTCATCCTTTCCCCCATTCCCCAGAAGTCCCACAAGATGGAGATATATGAAGGTATGATTATCTCCTGTTTGGAATTGGGATGCTCTTGCAGTAATATTATTGTAGCCCTGATCACATACCACATACTGGAAGTGTACTCCATTAGGAAATGTAAAAGAAAAATTACAGTTGGGTATCCTGCGATTGGATTTCTCTAAGCTCAGTGTTTTTCAACTCACAAAAGTGCCATTATTTTTCTTTTTGCTAGAATGCACAGTTTAATGTTTAAATAGTTTTAGTTAGAAGAGGGTACCTATAAGTGATCTTCATTGACAGATTTTGCATAGTTGAGTTTTCTGTTTTAATGTTTTAATGTCGTTTAAAGGAGATGAGACATATGAAAAATCAATCTTATATATTAGGAATGTGCCCATTTAGGGTTTGCATTCACTGTAACTGAGGTATCCTGATTTGTTTAGTGTCCCATGGGTATTTGAACATGTGGAAGAGGTGATTCTCTTGGGCTGAAATGGTCACCCTGGCATCCATATGATGAATTGAAATTGCTGTCCCATATCTGAAGTATGTGTCTATAGCATTGATATTTCACCCTAACTCATGTCTAGAGGCCAGCAGTTTTATGTGGTTGAGCTGTCACAGTCATGTAGGGCCAAAGACCCAGCTGGTGTGGCCCAATTCTCTATGTTTGACATGGGTTCTTTGGCAGAAGTTACATGACTATGTCACATCTTTGGCTTTCACTTCCTCTAGGGTGATTCTGATTTTTCCCACTCTTGCATATGAAGTGAGAGTTTATGTCTTGTTTGCTGGCGGACCTATTGGGCAATTGTGGCATGGGAGCTTATTTATATTCTTCTTTAAATTACACTTTGCCATGGGTATAACATGGTGATGAAAGAATCTCTTTTTCAGCTCATAAGCTGTTGCCATAGTCATTTTCCTGTATGTGGGAGCCTCTGATAGGCCAACCATTGATTTGACTGTTGCCAGACCATAAGGCTAGTCCATTTGTAAAGGCCCATGAGTCTTTAAACATGAAACAGGAATTTGAGTTTGGAGTGGCCTGCACAACCATTGCCACTGCATGGAGTTCTGCCCAATGGGCAGTATGCCCTCTTTTAGTCTCAGTTAGTAGGTGACCATACTTGGGATGGAGGGCTACAACAGACCAATAGACTTTATTAGACATGGGTTTTGCAGAATTGCCTGTCAACCAAATCATTCCATTAGTTGGAACATTTATTGGACCATGGGGCCCCAGTTAGACAAGGGAGGGCAAGAACATCTCCAGCAGGAAATTTTGCTGCCTCTATTAAACAGCTATTTGTTTATGCAGTAATGGGACTTCCTGAGGCCCTGGTCAAGCTAGGTCTTGGATATACTATTTTTATTTAATAAAAGGGCTTTTTTGAGCCTGTCACACTTTAGTAGCAGAAACAGTGAGTACCCACATGATGATGGTGAGATTTAGAAATAGATATGGTGTGTCAATGGTTAAATGTTTCTTCTACACAAAGCCTCAATAACTGGCTAAAATCTGCCATTTGAAGAGGGTGTACCTGGTGGCTATGTCAGGTAGTTCATGTGCCCCAAACCCAAGATGCTAGCACACACCCCTCAAGCAGATGTTTTTTTGCCATAGGTTCCAATCTGAAGGGATAAGAGTTGCTTAGACTTGCAGTTTTACTGGACAGGAGGGCTCCCCTGTCCTTTGTATCAGAGCTCTGCCACTGCATCTTGCAAGTCCTCCCAAAGATCTTGCTCTTGGGGGTTCCATTTAAAGTTTGACCTTAACTAGATGGGAGTCAAGAATGCCCATATATGGCACATGTTGTATCCAGTGGCCACACAAACCTATCATCTCTTCATTATCTCTCTTGGGAGTGGGAGCTGCCTTTGGAAATAACTTCTGCTTCTCTTTGGTATGCTTCTCTGACTATCTGACCAAGTGGCCCCTAGAAACATCAAATTTTGGGCAAGTTCCTGGAACTTGTGTTTGATTGCTCACTCTGTAGTTGTTTTAATATTTATGACTTTGGTAGAGTCTGCTCAACCAGTATTTAGTAGCTCCTGCAGTAAAGATGTCATCAATATACTGGATGACAAGTACTTTATGGGTAACTGAGCTTGGTGCACATATGGCCCTATCCACTGTTGACAATGTGCTGGAAACTTAAGATATCCATGTGGGAATACATTTAGAGTATATTGGAGGTTGTTCTCCTGGAAGGTGGCTCTTAACTTACAAAGGGATGGAGAAGGTTAGCTTAGCAAGGTAAATACGACATCCCCTTTATAGGCTGCTACTAACTCAGTGAAAGCAATGATATCTGTTACTGCAGGTGCCAAGGGTGACATGTTCCAGATTCCTGAGGCCTTTCATAATAAGCCATACTGGACTGTTAAACAGTGCCAGGATGATTCTCACACTCCTGCCTGCATGAACAAACAAATATGCCCTTTGTTTTTTCTGAGGGGCATGTGGTACTGCTTTGGTTGAACAATCTTTCAGGGGTCTGGCAACTCTGGTGGTGGGCACAAGTGGACACACTCTACAGGCAAGGCTTAAATTCCTCTTTGCAAGGGGCATGCCTCTTCAGGTGATGGTCCTGGTCTGTAATGCAGGCAGCCAAAATGCCAGTACTTACAATGAACATTGTGGGGAGGGATTATGCTCACTAACAGCAGAAATGACCTACAAGGCCCCACCCCCAAGTACATGTGATCTTGTGTCATGGGTCACTGCACCTGCTTCTAGACCCCCTATGCCATAGTTTGCGCTAGCCCCTGAAGGGCCCCTGGATTACTGTGACTTGGGCACCTGTATTTAAGAGCCCCATGAAAGTCTGGATAACCCTCTTTTTCACATTTACCTAACTCAGACCATTGGGCTGCCACCCACTGGCAGGGACACAGGGACCTTGACCCCACCCTTAATTGCTTTTTTAAAGGGAATAAGATATGTATACAGGTGAGAGGTATCATTCTCCCTATCCAACACACCATGCTCAGAGTTGGAATTGTCAGGCCCACTGTCTTGGTTGGGCTAAAAAAGGTCTTCTTAACTGCCATTTTCTTCCTCCCACAACTGTGTTCATGGCTTCAGAGTGTGGTGGTGTGAGATTCTAAATACCTTTCACACCTGAGTCCTTTTTGTTATAATCCCAAGGTCTTCACACCTAACTTAACAGGACCTCCTTTTGCCCAAAAGTGTTGACTGCTTTCTTCCCTATGAATTACATAAAAGTATGCGCTATTTGTGTCTTGAATTAATAACCAAAGCCACATTACCAAGAAGGTGGGCCTTGTCCCTTCCTTTGTCTCCTTGGTTGCTCTTCCTTTTCTCCTTAAGGCCCTTCAGGTAGGGAAGTTTTCCATTGCTGAGCTCCAGGGTCCTGTCCCTGCCAGCCTGCCTCAGTGAAGAAGACTAATTCCTCCCTGTTATTTGCATCCCAGAGCTGGATGTTATAGTGAAGCTTCCTTACTGCTTCCCCTCACCATCCCTGAGGATGGAAAATGGGACAAAGGGCTCTTCAATTGATGAGGGCCCTCTTTCACAAATTCTTCTAATACTGTCTGAGGGTGGATTCTCTCACTCATGTCATGCCCTGGGTCACTGTCATACAGCTAAATGTCTATCACTTTTAGCCCCAGGGCATGACAGCTTCGTTTAGTTTTCTTCTTTTGCAGAAATCTCTTACAGTTGAGAATACAAGTCTCTTATTTCCAGCAACCCAGACTAAAAGTGGCCTGGGCTTGTTCATATCTCTATCCTGTCAGTTGTCTTTTTTGATGCTGGCAAAAATGTCTTATAGCAGAAAGTCAAAAATTATCTTTTCCATACTGTTTCTCTTGGCACTAGACATGTGAGTTTGCAAGGCCCCCACATCAAACAGATGCACCAACCAAATCACATGAGACTCTCAAGATTTCTGTCACTACCTATCTTTTTAACTTCTGTATTTTGATCTCAGAAAAAGACCTCATTATAACAGTTTAGATTTTAGCAATGCCACTAGTAGTTTGTAGCTGATTTTTGCAAATATCCCAGACTAGGTGGAGCTCCCTGCATGCGGGCCCCAGACTTTCCTCTGGTAATTAGCAACCCTTGAGGCATTATGGGTTTCAGTGAGTGGCAGAATTCTGCACAGGCAGCTAGTAGTTTCCCTACTGTTCCTAGAACCCATCTGTCTCATTTTCACCTTTACCTACCACATTCATTCTTCCCTGCTAATAGGGAGGCTGCTTACATCTCACTAGACTCCACATAGCCAGAGCTCAGTCAGTTCCTGACTTATCACCCAGTTCCTCTGTCAGCCAGTCACCCTTTTATGAAGCTGACATGACCCCGGGATGAATGAACTGACAACTCATTAATCCTTCCCCATGGCATGGTGGACTTGTTTGGGGATTCAGCCAATTCCAGCAATCTGTCTGTCAGAAAGGGAGACACGAAAAGAGATGTCAGCCCACTACAATATAGGTGTTGGGTTACCAACAGAAGCATGTCTCACACAACACTAGATATAACAATAATTTACTTACACAAAGAAGAAGGATAACAAGTTCAATTTCACTATAAGGCATTGGATCTCATGGCTGGCAGGTTTCAATACCTGGCCAACGAAGGGAGATATTTTACACACAGCAACCCTCTCCATGTTTGAGTGTCCCAAATGAGGAACGTGCCTCACTCCATGCCAGGGAATGGTATAAAACAGTGGCTTGTTAGATGTCATAAACATGACCACTAGACTCAGTCTCCAGTGCATATGTACATACACTTAAGGCACTGGGGTTATAAATGTCTTCGTAGGTAGATTCCTTATCTAGTAGGGGGTTTATTGGCTGAGAGGAGGTAATTGCATATCCCAGGATGAGGCAACAGGCCATGCCCTGACTACACTTTACAATATGTTTCCCTATGTTCTTCATCATGTTGAAAGCTTGAATGAATTGGTCATGGCATGTGCCTTCTCAGCCAGATAACTGAGAGAGCAAAAATGTCCAAAGGATATTCTGTGTTGAAGGTCAATAAGGAAAGCAGCTTTTGCATAGATCCAATGTTATAAATTTATTGTGTCATTTTCTTCAGTTCTGTGTCAATTCTAAATACTTAATTGCTTGGTTCAAATATTTGCACAAAGCTTGATGCAAAATGCAATTTGAATTTAATTTTCTGATTCAAATCACTCAATATTTTCTTCCAAATTGATTGTATCCAGTACCTTGAAATTGTCTCAACTATAAAGGCACCTGTTAAAGAACTCATCCTTGATCTTCTTCATATGATTTCATTGTTTTCTTTTAACTCAAAATCATCTGAAATATCCAAAACATTTTAACAAGGTGGAAAATTTTCGAGAGGAATGCCTGAATTACACATGATAATGAATTTGAAAAACTAGAATGCAGAAATTTATACCTCACTATCACATAAGAAAAAAAAAAGCACAAAAGGATATGTATTAACCATACTAAATATGTAACAGGAATAGAATCAATTTTGGTATCATATAGCAAATATAATTATACTTCATTGAAGTTTTTCAGAATTGAAAAAAAAAAAAACTCTTCTTTGGAGCTCAAGATATCTGTGGAAAATTTTCCCTAGAGCAGTGTTAATCTCCATGTTCTGCAGGCTGTAGATGATGGGATTTATGAAAAGGGGCACCATGGTGTAGAACATGCCTGTGAGCAGATTGCTAAGAGATGCTTTATTTGCAGTAGGATCTAAAGCAGCAGTTGCTCTAGAAATTAAAAACAAAATGAGTGGCCAACTATGGGGTATGGGTGGATAAGGCTTTGTTGCAGACTTCCACAGAATGCACCCTAAGCACCATTGAAAATGTATCAATATAGGATTTAAACAAAAGACCAGAACATATTAAGATAATACAACCACTTATAGGTAAAGCTATAGACTCAGAAAATTGAACATCTGAAGAGATACTCAAAATTTGAGACACCTCACATAAATACTGATGGATCACATTGGATTTTGTGAAGGGTAGCCTGAACATCATGTATGTGTGGATGGCGGACTAGACCAAACCACTGCCCATGAGCCACCAGCTGCCTGTGTGCATAAATGTGGGGTGATGGTGAGTCCATAGTGCAGAGGGTGACAAATGGCAACATAGCGCTCATAGGACATCATCATAAGGAATGCCAGCTCTGCTGATATAAGAAGGAGAGAAAGGAAAATCTGAGAGGCACATCCTTGGAAAGAAATCAATTTATTGCCTGTCAGAGAATTCAACACCATTTGGGGAAAAGCAACTGAAATGCAACAAAGATCTATGAGAGATAAATTTCTAATGAAGAAATACATTGGAGAGTGTAGATGTGGGTTGATTACAATGACAGTAATTGTTAAAAGATTCTTAATCAAGGCACCTTGATAGATCACTAAAAACATCAGATGTTGCAAGACTTGGAACTCCCAGGATGTTGAGATATCCATGAGGAGGAATTCTGTGAAGATAGTGAGATTGTCCATGTCTTCTAATATGCTATAGCATCCATGTAGTCTGAGTATAATATATAATATGCTAAATATTAAATGGAGTCAGCCTTCATTACTTACAAAGAAAATGCCACCATTTTTATTACAATATGGCTTTTCAGCAGGAATTCAGCATAAAGTAAATGAAAAAAAAAAAAGCCAGTATTTGAATTCAATGAATGCACATTTTTTGCTTTTTATTTTCTTTCCTATTTGTCCCAAACTATTAATTTCAACATTCACATTATCAGAGAACTTAAATTCATTAAATGAATTAAAATAAAATTGACACATAAACATTTCAGTTATTGAGTCTTACTTACACTATTGCATAAAGTTTCTTTTCAAAGTGTACCTGCATATATGCAGTGCTTATTTTCTCATTTCCTTCATTAGTGGATGGTCATTCTAGATGTTCTCTTCAAGAGCCTCTGCATCAGCCCATTTGTTTGCACCATGTACTGCTATTGCTGAGGCTGATTATATAGCATCAAACTAGTATGATTCCTGACATCTCAGGTTCTTTGGTCAGCTGACTTATACACTATTCCTAAAAAAAAGTTAATCACTGGTTCTGAGGTCCTTCTGAGATTGATTAATATAAAGGATTCCATATAGAGTATGCCTCACCACACTTTCATTTCAGTTTTATTATAAGAGATCTGTGTGAGCCTTTTCTTTCCTCCTTTACCTCCTTTAGTCCATAACCAATTTGATTTAATTCATAATCAATTCCATTTTACTATTGCAGTGTGTACCAGAGTTCCCTTAAAGTCTCTATAGTTTACCTTCTCACCTGCACACAGTGTCTACAAAAAGCATCACAACTGACAATACTCTTCCTCAAAGCATCCTTCTTTCCTTCCAACATGAAATACAATATCTTGTCTACATGCTTTTTTAGATTTTATGCTATTTTCCTTATTCAAAGTAGATAGGTTAACACAACTATTTTACTTGTACTTGTCTTTAAGTATTCAAAATCATAAATAAAAATGGTGGCAGTCTTAACTATACTTTCAACTCTAAAATTAAATATCATAATGGGTATCATTTCATAACTACTTGATTTTTATATGTGGAAAACTTAGAATAGAGGGATAAGAAGTATAAGAATGTTAGAATTTGTAGTCTTAATATTTTATTCATAAATAATCTCTTTGTAATTAAAATAGTGTACTATTTTGTTAGCATTATATGTGCATAATAATGGTAATGCATTATAATACAATTCACTTCATTAAATATACTCTTGAATTCCTAAAATATTTACAAAATATTTTATGCAATTTGATTTTTTTAAAAGTTTATGCATGTTTCTTCTATCAACTTCACTGTTATTAAGAGTAAAATTTCTTTAAGCACAGAATTCTTTTAAATATCAAAGAAAATACTTGGTGTTTAAGTTGATACTGTTGAACTAAGGGCAGGCTATTGGACATATCCAGACTTCCAGATGGATTTTTAAAAATTTTCTCTATCAAAAGCATACATTATGATTGATCATTAGATGTCTCATCCATATCCTCCATCTCTACAGATTTCATCTTTCTCCTTGACCTGTGAAAATTCTCAAGTTTCCCTTGCCTAAATTTACCATACATCTTCTATATCCAAGTTCATTGTTACGGAATAATTCATAGCTTTGGATGTAAACTGAAGAGAAAGTGAGAGAGTTCAGGATTGTTGTTTTTCCCTACTCTTAAATAGCCTCAGGGATATTTAGAAATTATTTACTGAATAGTATCAATATATGGAAAAAACAAAATCAATGGCTAATTATTCTTCATGAATTGTTAAACACAAGAAATACAGTATCATATTCAAAATCTACCTAAAACTTATCTATTTCTTAACATCCAGCAAAAAATTAGAAGAAATGGTTCATAGGGAAAACATCACTGATATCTGCAGGGAGTGTGTTTTTCCTTATTTGGACAGATTTCTATGAAATACAATATTAACAGAGTGTTGCCTCTGATTACTTTAGCTATCATTTACAATCTAGTTTCAGTGATATTTATTCCTTATACTACTTCAATTTCTTGGGAATTTTTGTAACACTTTACATTCTATATTTTCAGGACAGCCTATATATCACCTACATATCTTCAGGAACCATTTTTAAAACCAATCAGGTTTAATAAAACCAAAATCAGTAAATTTCATACTATCTATTTTAATAAATTTATAATATGGAGTAGAGATAGCATATGTTAAAAATCTTGAGACATATATCACAACTATTTTGGTGAATTTTTCTATAGCCATTTTAAAGAAAACATCAATTTAAACGTGCAAATATACCTGATAAATGATGAATCACATTTATTTTCTGTTATGTGAATATTTCATTTCTCAATTACAGAGATTTTACAAAACTCATGATCCTGCCTTTTTTTTCTCTCTGAGTAAAATATATTGAGTCACTTTTCAGTGAGATTTACACTATCCTTAATGATATGAACAATTCTGCTTCTAGATTCTTTGTATACAAGTTTATACTTTATGAAGCACATATATGGGTCACCACTCTCAGGAGACCTGGAAGAAGGGTGATTTCACACTCCAGTGAGACCAATTTTACCTCAATTCTTGATTTGTAAGATGATATTGTTTATACTTTGACAATTTAATTAAATCTTGAGTTAAATTTGTAATAGTGCATACTATTGATAAAATTAGCACAGGTTATTTTTTGTTGTTGTTAAATAAAAGATGTATTTTTTAAAGTTTCATAGGCCATGGGTGATTCAAAACATTTTAATTTTATCACATATTATAATTTATGTAAATAATAATATATAAATAGTATTGTGCAAAACCAAAACAATGTGGCACAGTTTGGGACTCTTATAAGAGGTGTTTCACAGGGATCCTCGTACATAGTATATGACAGTAGTGAAAGGTTCCCCTCAAATTTTAGGTTACTTTGCCCAAAAGCAATAGAGGGACGTATCCCATTTTCTGAAACTCCTATTAATATATGTCAATAAAGAGAGTATCAGGGGGCTTCCGGGAAAATCGCAATGAAGCAGGTAGTCAGATGCAGACTTTTTCACAAAAAAGAGTGGAGAATGGGCAAGGACCTATCTGAGGCAGCTGCTTTGAATATATATAGAACAGGAAAGTGTTTTGCATCATCCAGGAGGGAACTGGACAGATGAAGGCAGGGGATAACTGTGAGTTACTTGCCCCTGTGACTGGAAAGGCACATATTCTCTGCCATTAGGGCAAGAAGCCTTTGTAGAGCCTCTGGCTCACTGCTGTCAATAGAATGGGAGGGGGCATTCCCTGGGAGGAAGAGGGATATGATGGAAAATGGAGAGTGATTTCTTTGTGGTGAGTATGGCCATCTGAGCCCTTTTTGAATCTCAGAAGGGACCTAGACCAAATGGGTAGAGGGGAGGGGGCATCTGCTCAGGCAGGCTGTCATACTCAGCTTCCCTGGGAGAGAGAAGAACAATATTACAGAGGGGGTGGAGACAAGTGCCTAATCAACAGGGTTCTAGCAAACTGTTAGAAGTCTAACCAACAGCTAAAACCAGATAAGTTTTCTGAAACCTAATTAACCTGTGGAGCCAGTTTAGTTCAATGGGGGAATTCCTGCCTTGCATATGCAAAGTCCCTGGTTTGATTCCTGAGTCTCCTTAGAGAAGTGATCCAGAGAGTGATCCACTAGGTTATCAGCACCTAGCTGGTAACTTATGACAGGGAACATATAGACCTTTTTTGTTTGTTTTACATTTTCTTGGATCTATTATTTTTTATTTTTTAAAGGTTTCATTTTCTTTTTCTTTTTTCCTTATATTACTTTCTAAAACCTGGTACATCACTGTATTAGTCAGCCAAAAGGGGTGCTGATGCAAAATACCAGAAATAAGTTGTTCTTTATAAAGTGTATTTATATGGGGTAGAAGTACACAGTTACCAGACCATAAAGCATAACTTTCTTCCCTTACCAAAGTCCATTGCCACGTGTTGGAGAAAGACAGCTGCCGATGTTTGCCAGGGTTCAGGTTTCTTGTGTTCCTCTCTTCCTGGGGCTGCATTTCTCTCTGGGCTCAGCACCTCTGTTTCCTCCACAAGGTCAGCTGTAGACTATGAGGCTCTCTAGGTGTTGCTTCTACAAGGCCAGCTGTAAACTCTCAGGTGAACAGCTCATCTCTATCCCAGGGCATTCTCTCCTTCCTCATGTCCAAGCTCCTCAGTCTGCTCGTCTCCCCGGTGGCCCCAGCATCAAAACTCCAACATCAGAAATGCTCCCTGTGTCCTTTGCCTTGCCTTTTATATTTGATTCCCCCACCCACCAAAGGGTGGGGCTGAATGCCCTACTGAAGTGACCCAGTCAATGTCCTAATCATAACTTAATCATGCCCAGATTAACAGACCAGTTTTCAAGAGTAATCCAATATCTAGTTTTTGGAATTCATAATTACATCAATCTGCCCAACTGCTACAATCACCTACAAAGGGCCGGCTGCAGGGTGTTTGATTGGTGAACACTGGAAGCATGAAAAGCTCCTTAGGGGCCCAAGAGGAAAAGCTGTTTTTCCTTCATGATTTTTTTATTAGTTGTTTCTGTTTTGTCTCTTGTTTGTTATATTTCCCTTTACTTTGAGTCTTCTTCCTATTTTTCTACTAACTTTATTTCTTTTCTTTCCTTTATTTTTATAAATTCCATTTTCTGTTGTTTTCCTTTCATTCCAACTCTTATTTTGACCTTCAAATTTTTTTGTTTTTATTTCGCTCTCTTATTTTTTCTATTTTCTTTCTTTTTTCTTTTCCTCTCTTGTCATAATTCTGGCCATTTAAATAATTCTATATATTTTTCTCTGTTTTGTTTCTTGTTTAATTTTTTCTATTCCAATTTTTTATTCTTATTCCTTTGTACTACCTATTATTTTTTATTCATGTTAATTATTTATTTTCCTAGGCCTTGAATGGTTCCTATTCTATCTTTTAAAATAATTATTACTATTATGATTTTTAACTTATTATGTCTTTCCTTCTCTCTGGTTCTAATATTTTTCCAAGGGAAAATAGACAACAACAAGTTAATAATATAAGAGAAATAAAATGTCAAAGAGAAATCTTAACATCCACACAAATACAACAACAAAATAGAAGTCTAGAGAAAAAAGAGAAGCAAACAAACTAATTAAGCCCATCAAGATAAACAGATGCCTAGAAACCAAAAAAATGATACAAGCCATACTAAGAAAGTGGAAGACATGGCCCAGTAAAATGAACAAACCTAAAAATAGGAGATGCAGACTGTGGAAAAACTAATCAAAGATGCCCAAACAAATTTCTTGAATCAACTTAATGAAGTGAAGCAAGCAATTAAGGATATTGAGAATACAATGGGAACAAATACTGAAAGAAATTGTAAACATAGATAAAAAAAGATAATGGATCTGATAGTGATGAATGGCACAATGGGAGAAATAAAAAAATACACTGGAAGCATATAACAGCAGATTTGAACAGGCAGAGAAAAGAATCAGTGATGTGGAGGACAGCACATCTGAAATCAGACAGAAAGTATAAGAGATGGAAAAAAAAACATAGAAAAAATTTCAGCAGGGACATAGAGATTTGAATGAAAAGAAGAAATGCACAAAAATACACACCAAAGACATGTGAGATGGAGAAAAGAAGGAAAGGGAGCAGAAGGAGTATTGCAGGAAAAAATGGTTGAGGGCTATGGAAGTACATGTCCAGGAAGCACAGTGCACCCCAAACAGTATAAATCCTAACAGGCCTACCTCAAGATATATGCTTATCAAATTGCCCAATGCTCAAAACAAAGAAAAAATACTGAAAGCAGCAAGAGAAAAGAAATCCAACACATACAAGAGAAGCTTGATAAGATTAAGCTGATTTCTCATCTGAAACCATGGAGGCAAGAGGCAGTGGTATGATATAGTAAAGGTGCAAAAAGAAAAAAAAAACTGTCAACCAAGTATTCTGTATCCAACTAAGTTGTTATTTAAAAATGATGGAGAGTTCAAAATATTCACAGATAAAAAGAATTTAAGAAAGATTGTCAACAAGAACAAGAAACCTGGCCTTCAAGAAATAATAAAGC
>JAQZBX010011623.1:0-42417 GCA_029593785.1 Cabassous unicinctus | reverse complement strand
AAAAAAAAAAAGGGCTGAACAGGGTGTGGTAAATATATGATCTATTGATATAAACTTAAGGAACAGATATCTCAGAGTTAAATTACAGTGCTAACACACTGAAATATCAAAATGTTCAGGTTTCAACAAAAGATTTCAAAACATGCAAAGAAATAACAAGCGAAGGCCCAGACAAAGGAAAAGATTAAAACACTAGAAAAATAGGATCTATTAAACAGCACAGGGAAGCGGGTGTGGCTCAATCGATAGAGCTCCCGTTTACCACATGGGAGGCCCCGGGTTCGCTTCCCGGGGCCTCCTTGTGAGGGCAGGCCGGCCTGGGTGGCCCAGTGGGCTGATGCAGCAAGACCTCACAGCAGGAAGCAGGTGTGGCTCAATCCATAGAGGTCCCGTTTACCATGTGGGAGGCCCCGGGTTCGCTTCCCGGGGCCTCCTTGTGAGAGCAGGTCGGCCCGCACGGCACGGTGGGCTGATGCAGCAAGACCTCACAGCAAGGGGGAGATAAGCAGACACAGAAAAAACACAGCAAATGGACACAGCAAACACAAGCAGCAAGGTGGGGATAAAACAAATAAATAAATAAATCTTTAAAACAAACAAACAAACAAAAAATAGCACATAACCATTGGAAGTGTAAATTTCCTAAATCCTTAGAAAAAACAATTGACATTATTCAGGAAGTTGAATAATCACCTATTTCATAACCTAGAAAGTCCATATGCATGTATATGTAGCTAGGAGAATCTTACATGCATAGGAGTTAAGAACAAGACAAAACAAAACACTTTAGAACAGGAAAACAAATTTATATGCATTCTAAATGCCAGTCAAGAGGAAGAAGTTTAGTAATTGTAGAACCGCATACCTAATGATTACACAAAAAAGAAAATCAATTAACTTACATGTATATTATCAGTAATATAAAAATTGTGTCAGAATATTAGGTTATATTTTTATAATGTTCTAAAGGGGATGCTAATAAAACTATAATAAAATTGTATAAAATATGTTGTTAAACAAAAATTCTGGATTGCATTTACCACTTGAGTAGAAAAAGAATGAGGAATAAAGAAGAGTAGGACAATAAATATATCATTGTTATGTCCTTGTTAAGTCATTTTCATTTATGTCAATGAACCAAGAATTATGATTAATCCAATTCTGTGAAACTAAGTTAAAATAAATGAAGTCCCCTCTGATGCCAGATTTGACAGTAGTAGATGGGGAATTAAACAATAGTCACTTCAGTTACCTAGTGAATCAATGCATTCATTTTCAAAGAATTCAAGAGATGATTCAAGTGATCGTTATGCTATTGATGCTACTGGTCTTTATCTTGTTAGTTATGAGGGTACAGAAGAGTGGTATTATTTTTAATGGTTATACGATGAAGAAAATCTATTTCTTTATGCCAGTCTAAACTCATCCTATATTCAATTCTTTAAATGGTTCAAATCCAGGATGAGTCAGTTGTCCCATGGCCCATGTATCCTTATATTAGATATGTTATACAATAGTGCAGCATTTGAAAAACAAGGCCTTCCCCTATTACACTGCATCTATAATTATAACACTAAATGAATAAGTCAGAAAAATATTTTGAAATACTACTAATGTTGGTCACTAACCTCTGGCTTGCCACAATCGCATTGCTCTGAGGGCTCCACAATTCCATTGCCACAAACAGAACGTCTTCCTTCATAAACCACTTTTGAAACTGTTTGATTCTGAAGACATTTAAATTCAGGCTTTGACACTGTATGTTTAAATTCATCCATGTTGCAACTGCTAAAAAACTTTACACCACGGGAATGTCTAAAATTAAATTACAATCTCAGATAAATGGAATAAAGTCAATATCAAAGTAACACTTCAATAAAGTGATGTAAGTTCTATACTACTTCACTTAGACAAGGCAAGAGAGAAGAATGTTTCCATTTATTAAAATATATGTTCAATTCTGATTCCAATTTTTTTAAAATTTTACTACTATCAAGAAAAATAGAAATGAATTTCACAACTAGAAAAAGACCTTGACCAAAAGGGGGAAAAGGTAAAGTCAAACGAGTTTATATGGCTAAGAGACTTCAAAGTGAATCGGAAGGTCATCCTAGAGGTTATGCTTAGGCAAGTCTCAGCAGGATCTCATTGACTGCCACAGTAATACTGCCTCAAATAGTGGGGCTCCTGAGGGCTCTAGAGATATCCAGCCACTATAGGCAGGGCAGACAGCCCAGAAGTTTGGCCGCCCTGCCAGTAAGCCGTACTTTGGAATTTATGCTCCCCAGTGTGACAAAGTTGGACTCAGTTTTGGTTTCTCTACACATGGCTCTTCTGCCCCTTCTATTTGAACGTATAGTTGGTACTAGAGTTGATAGGTGTATGTCCAAGAGACTTAAATCTTTGGGCTGTCCATGTGCCAGTCGGGCCCTGATCTCAATAGAGTTGCAACACCTACTCTCCAGTTCATTAGACTCACCCAGGACAACTAAGAAAACGATGATGGGCAATGACCATCCCAAGGAACAGAGAGTCTACAAATGAAAGCAAGATAGTATCATCCATCTGCCCAATGGGATCTAAGCTCCCTCTCAATTAGAAGCAGTGTGGGCATCACCATCCCAGAATCCTGAGGACTGGGGAATGAACAATGGACTTGAGTAGACTGTTATTCTACTATAGACTTATTGTTATTCTAGCAATGGAAGAACTTTTATCATTGATGTGGAGGCAGTGGCCACCGGAGGTCCTGAGGGGAGGGAGAGGGAAAAATAGGTGTAATATGGGGACACTGGAATTGTCCTGAATGACGTTGCAATGACAGATACAGGCCATTATATATCTTGTCATAACTTACAAAATTGTGTGGGAGAGAGTTTAAACTATAATGTAAACTATACTCCACTTTTTAGCGGCAATGCTCCAATATGTGTTCATCAATTATAACAGATGTACAACATTAATGAAGGATGTTGTTAATGTGGGAAAGTGTGAGAGGGGTAGGGAGTGGGCCATAGGGGAATCCCCTACATTTTTTATGTAACATTTATATCATCTAAGTATTTAAAAAAAAAATTTTAAGTATTAAAAAAAGAAATGAATTTCCTTTGGAAACTATAGGTGTGTAGAGAGACATACATTTTGTTTTACAGATATCTGTTCTGTGTTTCACTATTTTTAAAAGTTTCAATGGTCTGCTTATGTGTTGGTCTTACTTGGCAATATTATTTGTTCTTAAATCTTGTAAACAATAAAGGACCTATATGGTTTGTTTGTATTTAAATCTTACTGTTCATACAGTTGTTTGCTCCCATAAAATGTGCTTGTCCTTAAATCAATATCAACTTAGTGTGCTACAATTCTAATTTTCTAGGCAAAATATTCTGTAACCAATAACCTATATGAATAAGAATACAAGATAATAAGATAAATAAATAAAAGCAATAGGTTCGTTTCTACTGAAATTTGATTTAATAGTTCAGTCTGGTTACAACATCTAGCTACCAGAAGATCAGGTGGGATAGAGTAACATTCTCCTGTAGTAGTCATGCAATTTACATGGGTGACAATGTGTTAAAACACAGAAAGATGCTTGAGCACATAATAAGCTCTATTTAAATGCTTCCTACTACTATTATTTTCATTATTATAACCATTATTATTATAAGAAGCACCAATATATTAATATTAAGAAAACAGAACATACTGGGAAGTTTATGTGGAAAACTGAAGGAAAAAAGACAGTTCATTGTGTCAATGAAAAAATTACTTGTTCTTTGGTAATAAAACTAATCAATTAAATTGACACAGAAATGTATGAAACATTAGCTCTAGATTATTTTTATTATTATCAACTTGTATTTTAAGTGTACTATATAATGAGTTTTTCCTTGATTTTGTAACAAACTCAAATTCTCAGAAATAATGGAAATATTGTATAAAGAATAAATTTTGGTTCCTGACCAAGTTACAAATAACATGTCAACACATTATCCTGCTAATTCTAAATATTTTAATGTGTAATCCTTACACAGAAATGAATTCTCCTACATAGGCACAACAGACCCATCAAAATCAATACATTAAAAATTATACATTAACAACTCTAATCCTGAGACTCTACTCATATTTCCTCAAATGTCATTGTATTGGAATTTTATAGTGAAAGGATCCAGTTCAGAAACAAGCATTATATTTAGTTGTCATGTCTCCTTAGTTTACTTGCTTATGTTTTTGTTGACGTACATGACCTTTAAATGTTTTATGATGGTATTTGGTAGTGTTTCTCAATTTAGGTATATGGGATGTTTCTTCATGATGAGATTAAGATTGTTGTCTTGGCTATGCATTTATATCAGTATGGACTCATGCTTCCCTGTTTTACCCAATGTGTTATGATCTGTTACTATCAATATTATTTTTGACACTCAAGTTGTCCCAGATTTGAGCAATGGAAACCCCTTCAAATGGACTTCTTTCCCTTTGATAAATTTCCATCATTCTTTGAGCACCTCCTTATTTTCTGACACAAGATATTCCAGTTTGTACTTTCTCTAAGTGTTGGAATCAGTCATTTTTCCAACATGTGCTGGTTCCTCTTAGTAGAGAATAAAACCATGCTCTGGGAGGTCACATAATCACTTTTATCAGTTTTCTTAAGACACAGACCAAGGCCATACTAGCATCTTAAGAAATTTTTACAGTCCCATTGCTTTCAGCTGCAATTCCCCAAATTCCCACCAACCTTGGCTCCTGTAATGGCATAACCTAACTGATCTTTCAGACCGAGGGAAGACAACAACTTCTTGGGGCAGATTACTTTACTGATTTCTGGGTTCCCTGGTTTATAGGATTTTTTACCTTTGTGTTCTTTCTATTGTCTCCTACACAGCTGCATACTTATTTTGCCAGTGGATTGGTCCCACAATTTGTTATACCAGAGTGTTTGGGGAACATGTAGTGTGGTCTTTTGTTGTACGTTTGTGTGTTTTCCTGGTTGTTCTAATTTGTCTGAGAATTTGGGGAGGTTAAATTATGGTGATGCTTTTACCTCGCTGCTTCCATTTTCTCCCCTGTATTTAAAACACCTTCCTCCCTAGGTTTCCAAGCCCCCATCCTGTCTTGTTCTTGTACTACTATTTTCTTCTACTCCTTCTCACCCTATGTTGATGCTTTTTTCTCCACTGTTCAACCTGTAAATTTGAGACTTACTCAAAGCTTGATCTTAAGCCACCTCTTTTTACTCTGTAAATTCTACCTAAATGATCTCTTTACATGGTTTTAACTCCATTTAATATGCTGATGTATCACACATTTTCTATCTCTTGTCCTTTGAGATCCAGACCTATTATGTAACCCATATAAGGAACAACTCTAATTGGATGACCAAGAATACCTTAAATTCAACATATACAAAATGTCTGAAGTTTTTCCCATTTTCAATCTTTCTTAAAATATTGGCCTTTTTAACATTTGTTAATAAGTTATGATATCCAAAAACCTAAAAATAATTCTTGACATGTCCCTTTCTCTCATTCCAGTAAACTGCAGATTCTTATAAAAATCCTCATCTCCCAAATATCACTGCGTTTTTCTCCCCTGTGATTATTTTTGCAAAATAATCTTTTATTATTCATACTCTATAAATCTATTAAAATGCAGCTTGTTACATTTATCATGAAATCAAATTCCCATATCAGGATTGCTTGTTATGGCTCTTTCCCCCTTTTCTATATTACATAATGGACTTCCTCTCCTGACTCGTTGTTCTTTAGCCCCATTGTCTTTTATTTTATTATTCCCTCCCTCAATTGCTTTGCATCAAATAATTGTTGAGCATCTCAAGCTAATTCCCATGCAAGTATCATTTTAATTGCTGATCTTGAAAAGCTTTTCCACAAGCTCTACATGACCAGATTCACTCCTTCTCTTACAGGTCTCAACATAAAAATCATTTTTACAGACATACCTACCTAAACCACTTTATCAGATATTCATTCCCTTCTTGGCAACTGCTGTCAGCCACTCCTATTTCATTTATTCTTATGTCTACTTTATTTTATATTTTCTGTCCTTAATGGAATAATATGTTTAGAACAAATCTGTTTTTGGTTTTTGTTCTTGTTGTGTGTGTGTGTTGTTGTTGTTGTTGTTTTGTAAGGCCAATTAACACAACACCTAGGACACAGTAGGTCCTCATTACAAATTTAAGAATGAAGAAAGGAAAGAATTTCAGCTTAAGACCCTAGTTAACTCTAGATAGTCATCATCAACATCTACTTTCTTTCCGTATCATAACATTCAGAATAGAACTATTTAGCACATTTTTCTTCGACATCCTATACGCATTCTTTTTAACAAGTTTTATATAAACAAGTATGTATTTAATAAAAATAGTCTTATTCGAGTTCTTTTGCAAGCGATTATATACCAATGGATCATAAAAATATTTTCCCAAGAGAAGATATAGATTTGAGCAAGATAACACCTTACATTGCTTCAGGATTCATTATGCAGGTAGTTCCTGGACAGTAACAATAGTAGACATCATCATATGTTAATCCCAGATTAACTCCAAGCAACTGTGCCATAATAACTGAAAATGCTTCTAAAGTTACCGACTTGGCATACTAAGTAGAAAAAAAAGAGAAGAGCAGTATTGTTGTCTCACTTATTTTCTCACTCCTTCGATCTTTTGAAGCATTTTTGACCATATTACCTAATACAATTACAAATTTCAGAAACTGGTAAATGAAAGGTAATTATTAAGATCTGGAAAAAGAAAAATGAAATAAATTTTGTTGTTCTTTGTGAGTAACAGTTCTTTTCAAACAAATGGCTTTGCCATATAATAAAGTAAGATTAACACCACCAAATATTTTTAAACTTTTTATTGAATTAAATTCCAAAATAATTCAAAAGCATTTTGAGAATTTGGAACATTGTCTCAATAATTATATTATTTTTTCAAGTGAACACTTGGAAAATATATTCAGATTCTAAAGTATTGAATTCATAATCAGCTTTGAACTCAAAAATAATTTTATGAGTAAGGGTCAAATTAAAAGGAAGAATAGTGTAATACCTTGTGAATGGCACTTCTTTTGTTTTAAAAATAATATTTCAGTTTCAAAATCTAAAAAAGCATTTTACAAATATTTGAAAAAATTGTGTGGGAGATACACTGCATATAATTTTATTTTTAGAAGTATTAACAGATAACTCTTAAACATGATATAATTACTGAAGAAATGAAAAATGCATACCAGAGCAATTCCTGCAGCAAACTTTGGATTGCATGCCATTCCATGATATGTTGCTCCCACATAATTAGGATGGTCCCTATAACTAAATTATAAAAATATTCTTGTGAATAGATTTTAAATGATGAATAACTTAATGACCTTTTAAATATTGGATTCCTCAGTAAAGCCATACTTTCTTTAAAACATGAATATTACATATCAGGTCTTATGCTTTCAATCATTTTGCATTTGGGTAATTTTTCTTAGTTTCTATAAAGATAAGTTCTAAAGACTACTTTAACATTATATATGACATACTCCAAAGCCCAGCAATACCTAATCCTCACCCCAAATAAATCATCATTGTTGCCATCACTGAATACAAATAACTAAAAGCTGTAAAAATCAGGATGTGCTACAGCCATAATTTGTCCACAGAGAAACCAAAAGTTTACAAGAAGTCTTGGATTCGGGAAGAAGGAAACAGGGCAATGGAATGTGCATTAGACTCACTAAGTAGAAAGGAAATGGGATATAGGAAGTACCCTCACATCTGAATTTTCAAACCTAACTTTAGATTCCACAAGAAACACCAACAGAGTTATAAATTCATTCCTTATTGCTTAAACATTTTAGGACTGTGTTTCTGTTTTTTTTTTGCATTGAAAATGATCAAACTAGTACAACAAAAACCTATTTTTAAAAAACCTTGAAAGACTCAGAGAAAAAAGTTAAACAGCTCCATTTTAAGTCAGTATTTCTGGTGACCATGGGGATAATAAAGTAGTCCATTTCAGGTATGAACTATTTTAGTGTTTCATGTTTTATTCAGCATTATATATAATTATTGCATTGTTAATTAATATTGTGTTTGTTTTGATATTGAAATGGTGGTTTCAATTATTTTTCACAGAGAAAAACTTAAACACAAATGCCCCATGCTTATCCTGAGGCTTTCTACATATTCTCAATCATTACATTTCCATAGATGAATAGCCCACTCTTTGAGAAGAATGAATTCCCATGATTTAATGTCTCATATTGTTATCAAACTTTTATATTTTGCATTTTACTGCACTGTATATGCACATTTCTTTTTATTATAACCAAAAATTTTGTATATAATCTTGATATCTAACATATCAAATAATTTGATAACTCCCATAACGATGCAAAATAAAGTGCTTACATTAAGAAGTATGCCATATCAGAGGGCCTTTGAGTCAAAGATTTTTGTTTCCATGACAAAAATCGTTGTAGTATATCATCAGCATTCCCGTCAGTTGAAATCTTATTTTTATCTGACCAGAGCTCCAAATAAGATAGAGTAACAGTCATTTTAAAGTGGGAAAATATCTGAAAACAGAAGATTCATGCTATGTGGTTTTGGGTAATAAAAATTTAATAAAAAATACAATAATAAATCTCTATACATAATGTACATTAAATTCCCTACATTTTGGACATTAGCCTATTGATTGATAAGAATAGTTGGCAGGACTATAGTTTTTATAAAAATGCAAATGGTTTTTTATAGAGACAATTTTAGTGTATTAATAATAATATTTAATATTTAGAGGTGAAACATAAATACTTACAGTACTGAGAAGACCAAAGATATGGATAACCTTTTCAGTTGCAATTGCTACCTCAGAGCCCATATAATCAAACTGAAAGACAAATTTTGTCACTAGTGAAAATTATTAAAGTACATATATAAAATGGATATAAAGCATAACATTTTACAATGATTCAGTGCTCTAGTGAAGGAATAGAGGTAGAATCAAAATTTATCAAGGATTTATTTAATATGAGGCATAAATCTAGGGACTTTATACATTAACCAATAATATTAAAATGAAATTGTTTTTACTATTTTCTTCTTTATAGATAAAGGATCAAAGAGTAAGGTACCAAGATCACGTAGCTAGTAAGTGTAAAAATCTCATGATTTAAATTAATTTCTAACTAACTATGAGGCCTATTTTGTCTACTATAGTATGCTGCTGCTATTTATCATCCTCTCAATAAGATAACAGGACCATATACACTGGATAAACAATGTACTTTTCAAACACAGATCCCTGAGTATTGTAATAGTGAACAATTTCAAGAATATGTCCCCATCCTAGGGAACAAATATTATCACTATTTTCTCCAAAATTCTAAATGTGCACTGAAAACATAGAAAGTGGCAGCTTGGAATCTTCAATAATATCCACCAAACATGCAGAAAACTGTTGGCAGAAAATATAATGGAGTAGATAGAGTTCCTTTAGATATAGACAAAAAAGATGTTTTCCTCTCTGCTCTTTGAGCTCCATATTTTGAGATACTCATGACTCTTTGCTACTTCTCTGTAAACTCCTCCAATAAACCATATTGTACACTTACATCATGTAGCATTTGTGGTGCGAGTGAAGGTGATTTTGCAAGGCTAAACATATGAAAAGAAAGACAAAAGAATGCAAAAACATAATTTTGGAAATGAATCTAATTATATCAGTAATCACAAAATATTAACAGGCAAAACTTTAGTTCAATGACAAAGAGTACAAAAAAACAAAAAACAAAAAAACACCACTTTATTGCAAGTTAAAATAAAAGCCCTTAAAATATAAGGTCATTGTTGATAATGGGGAGGGGTATGGAAAAAGTGTGCCAAATGCACGCTTTGGACCATGGTTGATGGTAATAGCCTGATGATATTATCTCATAATCTGTAACAAACGTTCCACCACGGTGTGGTGTGTAGGTGAAGGGGTGTTGTATGAGAATTCTACACATGCATAATTATTTTGTAAGTTCACAACCTCTGTAATAAAATTATATATTTAAAAAAAATAAAAGGGTGGGTTGGGGGGGAAATACACCAAATGTAAGACATGGACTATAGTTAATAGTAATATTTTGATGATGTTCTTGCATAGTTTGTAACAAAGTTTCACAACAATGCAAGGTGTTGGTGGTGGGATGATGTATGGGACCTCTGTATGATGTTATGTGTGTTTATTTTGTAAGTCACAATTTTTACTATATACTTATTGTTTATGTATGTTCATATGTGAATAATATACTTCAATAAAAGTTCAAAATCAGTACAGAAGTATTTAGCACTAAGCAAAGTCTTTGACCCTGGTTTAATGTGTTAGTGATATATAAGAGAGTTATTGTGCTTTTAATCATTTTCTTATAAAGATCTGAATGCTAATGAATCATGTGCTATATTTAAATAGCAACTGTTCTACACCCCCAGGAAGTTGAAGAAAAAAAATGTGTTTCAAATGTTATAAATTGTATATTGCTCATCTTGATCTTGGTCAAACTGATTATCTTTGCTTCACTTGAAATAAAGACATCTTTTTAAACTTGGAAAAAAATATGTAAGGTCATAAAATATTGAGTCAAAGGACAAAAAGACACACCAGGAAAATACTAGACAAAAGGCTCATATAGTTATATTAATTTGAATAATGGTCAAAAGCAAAAAAATGCACAGGCATAATGATTACTAAAACAGATTAATAAAACATTAAATTCATCAGAAAGATAAAAACATCCTAAACTTGCTTATAACTAATTTCATAGCTAGAAAATACACGAAGCAAAATTTAACAGAATTATAAATATACATTGACCATCATAGTATATTTTTTTCTACAGTTCTCTTAACAATTGATAGATCAAGGTAATTATAATTTAAAATATACAAGGTTTGAAAACCCAAGCAAACGTTTGATACAATGTATATATATAAAACCGTGTATACAACAGTGAGAGAATATATACTCTTTTCAAACATGAATGAAAGCTTTTGATAAATTGACATATACTAGGCCATAAAGCAGTTATTTGAATATAAAACATGTCACTTGGAATTGAGCTATAGTGCACATGATAAAAGTTTTTCAAAATCAATGCTATATTTAAACACGTAATAACTGTACTATGATTATATAAGAGAATGGCCATAGTCTTGTGAAAAAACACGGAAGTTAAAGCCCATGAAGCAATTTGCATGTTATTCTCAAATGGATAGAACATAAACGATAATGGGATAAAATATTAATCATAAATAAATCTTGGTAAAGAGAAGAGAGGTGGTGTTTGCATTGTCATTCTTGTAACTTTTCTGAGATTTTGAAATTATTTCCAAATAAAATGTTTAAAAAGTGAAGGTGAAATAAAGGCTTTATTAGATAACAAAAGCAGAGAGAATTCATCTACCGGCTAGAGAGAAATAGAAACACAAATCTACGAAACAGGATCAGAGCTTTGGGAATGATAAATATGTAGAGAAAAATGAAGATCTGTTTTTTTCTTCTCATAATTTCTTTAGACAAAAATTAACTATTTAATTAAAAATTAAATTATCTTTCCAATGTCCCCAAAATGTCCCATGTTATACCTATTCTTCCCTCTCTATCCCCTCACAACCTCTGGTGACAACTGTCTTAATATCAATGTTAAAAGTTCTTCTATTACTAGAAAAATAATAAATCTATTTAGTCCATAGTTGCATTCTCCCCTTATGTTTGTTCATTCCTTAATCTTGTGGATTTGGGAATGTTGATGCCCACACTGCTTCTGATTGAGAGGGGACTTAGGTCCCATGGGGCAGATGGATGTAAGTCTTACTTACAGTTGTAGATACTCTCTGTTTTTTATATAACATTTATGTAATCTAAAGCTTCTTTGAAAATAAAGCAAAAAAGTAAATTCTCTGGAGGTTTATAACACGTGGGGATGTAAAATTTACAAAACCACAAAGGATGATAGGGGTTAAATGGAATTTAATTGTTATAAGGCTCTTATATTACATATGAAGTGGTATACCATTAATTCGAGATTCATTAGGATAAATTAAGGATGCTAATTGGAACACCAAGAGAAACTACTTAGAGAAAAGAGGCGTGGGGGGAAATGCCAATATAAAAGATAAAATGAAATGCTAAAAATAATCTGTTAATCCACAGGAGCAAACAATTAATGGGACAAATAGAACACTAATATAAGCATATTAACCATAGTTATCTGTACTTTCCAAAAGATATCTGCATTTCCAATAAACATGAATCAACTAAACACTGTAATGAAAAAGTAGATATTAACTAACTGGAGGGAAAAACAGCAAATCACAATATGCTGGTTACCAGAAATACACTTTAAAACTAAAGACAGAAAGGTTGAACCTAAAATGATGGAAATACTAATCACAGGATATCATAGAACATTCTTTTTCTTTCCATGACCTTTTCATTTAAAATGCCTTTCCTTGTTGTAAGAATGGTAAGAAGGTATGAGACTAAGTGGAGAGAGGAAAATAAGCTATTTAAATTTAATTTTAGCGACCTCAGGGAGGTAGCTGTGGCAGAGCATAATTCCAATTATTGGAATCCTGGTTTTCAGGCCAAATAGTTTCTATTTCTCATGGAACAACATCAAAAATCTAAATGATCAAAAAAGGGAATTTGCTATTAAACTATATTAAATTGGATTTTAAAATATTAATTGGACATTAGATAAACATTAAAATTACATTGAAATAATGTTTCATGAATATGTGAGAAAATATTATAAAATAGTTTATAAGATAGTTTATAAAATAGCATGTAAAGGAAATGTATACATATAATGTGTTCCCTTGTCCTAAAACTGTGTGTGCATTTCCTGTATTATCTATACATTCCTGTAATTATTTTTTAATTAAATATTGAAAGATCTAAATATTTCCTTTTATGAATAAAATCTAGATGATGCTCATGAAAAGATTTTGTACAAAATACTGGTGACAATGTATGAATCAAATTTTGTAAACTTGCTGCCCATAAGTCTTGGCTATAGCTGTGTAAAAAAAATTTTCCATTGCCAAATGAATGTTCCTATGAATAATTCTTCCCATTCTTAAAATACACTACTTCAAACAAATCACAGGTGATTATAAAATATAAAATAATCTTATAAAAGATAATATTTAATAACAAGACTCCCCCATTGAATAATAAATGAAATAGCTAGGTTGTTTTAAATGGAAATATGTGTAAGGAAGAGAGTTTTCACCAAGATTTGGGGTGAATCCTGAAATAAATGCAGCTAGTTACAATCCAGTAGATTATATTCTAGTAGAATCTTTCTGTAAAAAGACATACATTATTGCTAAAATTCTATTGATTTGGAAATCTCGATATAAATATTGCTTCCCCTATGTCAACGTAAAGGCAATTTACATATCTTTATGTCCTGCTCACTGAGGCACATATTTTTGAACAGAGCAAAGGAAGTTTCTTTTTCATTTAACACTTGAATTTAAATACAAAAAGATATAATGAAATATATCAATTATGCATACCAAGGCCTTATCCATAACGATTTGTATTTTGAGATTTCTTTTCAACAGCTCGACATCTGAATTATTCTGTGAAACAAAGGACATAAGTTAAATAAAGCATTTTCAAAATTCTTATTTTTTGTACGTATCAGATACATGATACACACACGCACACACATATGTATATATATACACAGAGAGAGGTACATAGAGTAGATATAGATATATACAGATACATGAATACAGATATATATGATGTAGTGACAGAGGCATAGAGAGAGAGATAATGATGGCTGGACACTGAGTAAATAAGCAGGTGGGATTCCAAATGACGGTTTTAGGAGCAAATAAAAATCTTTTCCTTTAATTTATATTCTTGATAATTAAAGACTTCAAAAACTCACTGAAGTGAGAAAAGACTCTTGTTTGCTTCCTCTCAAAATCTTCCCGTGTATCCTCTAGGGCCCCTCTTCCAAGCCCCATCAACTTTCTCCCAAATGTTACCTCTAGTTTCTTGTTATTTTCATACTTTTAATTTTCTAAATCAACTTTATTGAGGTTTTGTTTACAGTCAATAAATACACCCATTTTAAGTATACAATTATAAGAGTTGTGATCCATGTAACAATTTCCACAGTTACAGTAAAGAATGTTAACCATCACCCTCTTCCAAGAAAAAATCTCTCATGGCTCAAGGCAAACAATGATCTGCTTTCTCTCACTATTAGCTAGAATAGACCCTTCTAGAATTTCATATAAATGGAATCATAGGGTGTATACTCTTTTATATATGGCTTCTTTCACTCAGCATTCATGTGTGTTATGATAATTAATAGTTAATTCGTTTTTACTGCTAAGTAGAGCCATTTTAGAGATATATCACAATTTGTTTATACATTCAACTGTTGGTAGTCATTTGGATTATTTACGTCTTTTAATTATAACTAAAGCTAATATGACTATGCAAGTACAGTTCATCGTTTGGTTTTCTTGGGATATACCTAGAAGTGGAATAACTGAGTCATATAGCAATTGTGGATATGTAGAGTAGGATGAAATGCCAAATTGCTTTTTAAAGTGGTTTGAATAATTTACATTCTTATCAACAATTCATAAGAGCTCCAGTTGCTCCACATCCTTGCCTATATTTGGTATTATGATTCTTTTTCATTTTATCCATCTTAGTTGGTTTGTATGGCTATCTTATTACAGTTCCCTGGTGATCAATGATATTGAAAATCTTTTTATATTATTATTCATTAGGTTGGTGTATTAGTGAGGGTTCTCTCGAGAAACAGAATCAACAGGAGATATCTGTCAATAATATGAGATTTTAAAAGAGTCTCTCACGCGACCGTGGGGATGCACAAGTCCAGGTTCCACAGGCAGGCTGCAAACCAGGGGCTCCGATCAAAGTCCGATGAAAGGTCCTTGACGAGTTTCTGGGAGAAGTTGCCTGTCCAACGATGAGCTGGGAAATTCTCTCTGAATGTTGAAATCACTTCCCCTTTTAAGGCATTCAACTGATTGGATAAAAGCATCACCCATTGATGATGTAATCTCCCTGATTGATGCAGATGTAATCAGCCATCCACGCGGTAAACTCACTGGTGATCGAAGTCCATAAATGCTCTTGTGTTGCAATTAGCCCAGTGCTTGCTGGAACAAACACCTGGAAACAATTACCTGGCCAAGTTGACACATTAACCTAACCATCACAGTTGGCTTCTCCCAAATTTCTTACTAGAAATTTTATATTTTCCTTGACATTTAAGTATGTTTCAATTTAATTTAAGTTCTTTCCATAGTGCTGCTTAAGGATCAAGAGTCATTTTTTCCATAGAGATGTCCAGTTGTTTCAGCATCGTTAGTTGAAAAGATCATTCTTTAGCCTTTAAATTTATTGCCATGTTTATGGAAAGTCAATCAATCAACAACAACTATTTCTGATCTCTCTGTTCTGTTCCACTGTTCTATAGTTCACCGCTATGCCAACACCACACATTCTGATTACTTTAGCTCTATAGCAGAGTTTAGGCTGCCCAAATGTTTTCGTGAGTAATATTTTATTGGAACACAGCCACACCCATTCGTTTAGATATTTTATCTGATGCTTTCATGCTACAAAGGCAAAACTGAGTATTGCAACAGAGATCCTATTTGCCACAAGCTAAAATATTTACCATTGGCTCTTTAAGAAAAAATAATGTATGTTCTTGGGATGGTTAATTTCATGTGTCAACTTGGCTGGGTTACAGTGTCCAGTTGTTTGGTCAAGCAAGCACTATCCTGATGGTTACTGTGAGGGTACTTCATGTATGAATCTAAATCATTAGTTATTTGTATCTATGACTGATTATATCCACAATCCGCAAAAGACATTGCCTTCAGCAATGAGAAAAGTCTCCTTATCTAATCAGTTGCAGGCCTTGGAGAACTGATGATTTCAGCAGTCAGAAAGTAGAATTTCTATCTCTTTTTCAACCAGCCAGATTCTAGAGAATTCATCAAAACCTTCACTGGAGTTCACAACTACTGTTCACAACTCCAGGCTTCTCCTAGGGAATTCAATCTCACCATCAAGTTTCCAGCTTGCATTCTGCCTTTTGGAATTCGGAGTTGCAAATCCCCATGCTCATAAGAGCCAATTCCTATAATAAACCTCTTAATATTTAATATTTATAGATTTCTCTCTCTCTCTCTCTTTCTCCTGACAGTTCTGTTACTCTCGAAAACGCTGAGTAATAGAGTCAGCCATTTGTTCTTCTTTTTAAAACTGTTTTGACTATTCTAGGATACTTGCATTTCCTTATAAATCCGTGAACCAATTTCTACAAAAATGTTTTCTGGAATTTTGAGTGGCATTGCATTGAATATATAGATAATTTTGGGGGAAAAATGGACATCTTAACAAGGTCAATTCCTGTATATTTACCTTTGTATTCTGTGACCTTGCTAAATTCACTTATCAGTCTTGGTAGCATTTATGGCTATTCTTTAGGACTTTCTATGTAAAGAATTAGGTCATGTATAAAAATGAAGTTACTTTTTCCATTCCAAACAGTATGGCCTTTATTATTATTACTCTCATTCCTATTTCATTATCTAAATGTCTTGAGGACAGAAATCCGTGCCTTGTTCCCAAACTTATGGGTAAAATATTATGTTGTATGAATTCACTATGTTAACTCTAGGTTTTTCATAGCTAATCACTACTACATTGAAGAAAATCATTCTAATCCTACTTTTGATCATGAATGGGTGCTGAATTTTGCAAACGCTTTCTGTGTCTTTTGATATGACCCTATGGTTTCTTACATAAACCTTTCAAATAGTTTGATTCAATTCTTTTTGGTTGTACTGATTTAAGTAATTTTACCACAAAGTCCCATAGGTGTTATGTTCTCAGAAGAGAAAAAGAATGTTTTTCTCTTGCATTAACATTATAATGGCAACTTCGCTGTTCAAAAATTGTTGGGATATTGCATATCCTCTATAGGAGCTATAGAAATTAATTCCATGTCATATAGTACTGCAATTTGTTTTAGCAAAGACCAAAACCAGTCTGAATCTTTCCACCTTTGTGAGTGACTTTCTTTGACCAAGATGCCCAAAGAAGGATCCATTATTTATTTATAAAGCTCCATATATAAACCACATTATATCTTGGTATTGTCAGTGTTCTTGTTTCTAACATATTTTCTTTATTTAATAGACTATTTTCAGAGATTGTGTAGTTTTACAGAAAAACTGTACAGAAAGTACAGAGTTCCCATATAGGCCTTCTCCCACCGCCCTCCGACAGTTTCCCCTGTTATTAGCATCTTGCTTTAGTGTGATACATCTGTTACAATTGCTGACCCAATACTGACAATTATTAACTAAATTACTTTTAATTTAACAAAAACTGTTAAAATTAAAAGTAATTTAACTACTTACTTTTTAATTTCGTTGATAATAATAAGTAATTAAATTACTTTGAATCTTTCTGTATTTTTATATTTAGTGTGGGTTTCTTATAGACAAACTGCTATTCAATATCTACTGCTATTTAACCTAATTTTGAGTCTCATGAAGAATACAGTTTGAGAATGACCTCGTATACAGTCTTTTGACTTGGTTGAAATCTCACTATTCAGCAGCTATTCTATGTGAATTTGGTTGTGATTGTGGTTGTCTACTATTGTCATTGTGTACCCACAATGATTAGATTAGATTAGATTAGAGTCTTCTTTCTGTTTATTTGTTTGTTTGCTTGCTTGCTTTAATTTGGGAAGGACTTTTCACATTAACAAAGAAAGAAATAGTTCTAATTAAAAATCCCAGTTATGAAGTTCTGGCTGGGTACTGGATTAGACTGGCAATAATTTTGCCTTATAATTTTAAGTAATTGTAGCATAGCATTTCAACTTCAAATTTTATTGTTTGGAAATGTCACACCATACTACACATTTATCGTGTATAACTGTTATGGATTAAATTTTGTCCCCCAAAAAGATATGTGGAAGCCCTAATCTCCTATTCCTCAAGATGGGAACTTACTTGGAAATAATGTTGTTGCAGATGAAATTTTGCAAGTGAAAATGAGGTCCTACTGGAATAGGGAGGGTTCTTAATCCACTAGGACTGGCATCCTTTTAAAAAGACACTATTGAATGGGAAGATGGCCATGTGACAACAGATGCAGAGGTTGAATTATGCCATTGCCTAAAACCCAGAGAAGTTGTTTCGTAACAGATTCTTCCCTAGAGATATCAGACGGAGCATGACGCTACCAACGCCTTGACTTCAGATTTCTAGCGTCCATATCTGTGAGACAATACATGTCATGTCTCAAGCCACCCAGTTGGTGGTACTTTGTTATGGCAGCCTTAGGAAACTAAGATAACGAGAAATGATTGACATGAAACTAAGATAACGAGAAATGATTGACATGATTTAACATCGCTATTCATGTTAAATCATTCTGAAAGTTTTTCTTGGATTTTTTTTGTGATTTATTCAACTTCAATTTTCTCCATTATTCTTACTGGAAGTCCTATTGTATCACCTATATTGTTATTTTAATGTCATCTTCTTATCTCTCAAATGTCCCTGTCATTTGTCTGTTCTATTTTGTTCTGAGGCATCATTTTGTTAATTTGATTTTTGTTCCTATTAACATATTTTAATTTAAAAAATACTGCTATTTATCTGCTGACAGCTGTGCTTTTAATTGTACCCTGTTGTTATTTTGTGGATGAAATATTTTCCCATGCCACTCTGAGTATATTAAGTCCTTTTGCTTTCTTCATCCTCTGTAGCCTCCCATATTTTATTTTCATGTCTCAGTCATCTATAGTAAATTGTTTCATCACATGTCTATTGTCCCTACATATTAGGAATTGCGCATTAAACAGCTATTTCCAACATCTGTGATCCTGTTTGGAGTTTATGGGCTGTGGTCTTCATTGAGTGTGAACTGGCTAGGTTGTTTGTGGGACAACCCTGCTGTCAATATTGTTAGGTGTTTTCTATTTCACTGGTTGGATAACCTAGAGCATATTTCAATGCTCTTCTTAGTGATTGTAAAGCTGGTTCCCAATATTGAATATGCAATGCTAACTTAATCATATTAAATTCAGTATGGCATGCTCCTCTCAATTGTGACATAGAATAGAACACATCTGTGACTGGTGTCCCCATTTCACAGCCTCCCCAAGGAAAATAACCTTAGACTATCTGTAAGGCTAGGGCAGAAGCAGTTGATTAGATATGTAGAAGAGGAGAGGGCATTGGGTTTTCTAAATACTTAGACAATTATTTTCAACCAAATTTCCCCTTAGGTTCACATTCATGCCCACTAGCTAAGGTATTTGGAGAGACAATTCCAGAAACTTGAATGGTACTGCAGTATACATCCAGTTTCCTACAGCCAATCCCAATTGCAAGTTTAGGATTCAGCTTTTTAGAGGCATCTAAATCAGTTATCTATCTGCTGTCTAACTGTTGTCACTCCTGTTTTCCTTGTTTATGTATGTTTATGCCATTTTAAAAATCCCTTATTTTCAATTTAGCTGAGTTTAAGTAAGGGAAAGGGATAAATGTGTGAGTCCAATGTGCTTTTAATCAATAAGCTTTTCACTGTATGTATATTGATTGGTTTCTATTCTATTTTTCAATTCTGTTTATAATACACTTTCTTGGTGCTTGCTTTCATAAATGTAAAAAGCATGCTTAATTAAACCTGTAGAAAGAAGCCTATCAAATTCACAATGAATTTGAAAAGCAATTATTGTGTTACCTATGAAGGGTAAAATTCACAAATACATATCAAAACCCAGTTATCTACATTCCCACAGTGACTTTCCATGTTTCTTCTTAGGTTCTACATATCAAAACCCAGTTATCTACATTCCCACAGTGACTTTCCATGTTTCTTCTTAGGTTCTGAAATTCTTATTCTATTTTATTTGATCACTGATTAAAAAAAAAAAAAACTTTCCATAGTTATTTCTGATTACCATGCCATGTACACTAGGAATATTGTAAGCAAATATTAAGAGGAGGAGGAGGAGTGATATTTATTGAACATATTAATTTTTCCACATCTTATTCTAAGTATTTTTCATTTTTTAATTTATTTGGTTCTCTTAACTAAATGAATTTGGTATTATTTTTATCAGTGCCTTTTTACAGATGAGGAAATTTAAACACAAAAAGGTTATGAAACTTGCCCAAGTTCTTGTGGCTATGGACTGACAGTGCTGAGATTCAAACCCAGGCAGTTGGGAATGTGAGTTGTCTGTATCTCTTCTAATCCTTCTATTCTTGCTGATTGATTGGAGGGACATGGCTTCAGGTGGGTGTTATTTGTTTTTCCCAAGACATGCCCACCTCTTCAAATCATATACCCCCACCACAGAAGAGTATTCACAGAATCTTTTAGTATTTTTTCAATTTACTATATGATAATATTCTATTTCAATACCAAGAATCATCTAGAACCATATCTCCAATGTTGTATTGCACCAGGTAGATAGTTTCCAGACCTGGCATGAAGTTTATTACATGTATTATCATGTATTAGTTTATCATGTATTACATTCATGATCAGTTTTGTGAGTTTCTGAAAGGTCAGATTTGTTTTATCCTGGACTCATTCTAACGTCTTTGGCAAGATGAAAAAAAGCAAAGTATAGCAACAGTGAGATGGAATTGACTGTATAATAAATCAAAGATGAGAGTTTCATTATTATTTTGTATTGCTTTTCATTAATGTGACATCCAGTTTGGATGAGAATTTGTGGATATATATATGTTTATTTATCCAACTGATGATTACATAAAAGTTGTACAAACAGTCCAAAGAGGGAAGTTGGTGTATCTATGTAAGTTAGTGGATATCAAAAACCTTTGAAAATATGCCTACCCTTAGATGCAGTTAGTTATAAGAAATGTGTGACTGTTCAAAAGAGTTAATACATTCTTGCAGTTCATGTACTGATTAAAGGAAAATATATGTATTTTTCAAAATATGATCTAATAAAATGTATATATTTTATGTTTACACACACAAACAATTAGAGGAACATGTTGCAAGAATTTTGATGACTTTTAAATTATGTGTTTATAGTTGTTTCATTTTCTAAATATCCTAGGAATAAAAATAAAAACATTTAAAAAATAAATACTCTATAACAGTAGTTTTAAATATAATCAATAGTACTTGAATTTGTTTTTCAAATTTTCCAAATTTTTTAACCTCTACTATGATTAAGTTTATAAAAAATAATGCAAAATAAAGATGTCAAAAAATTGGTTACTCACTTTTGATTTCACAAGAATCCTGTAGGAATTGTCATCAAATTGGGTCACAGGATAATTTTCTTGTAAGGGGGAGAAATCGATTTTATTATTCTTAATTTGATAAAGCATATGCTCATATGTAACAGCAGATTCCAAAGGTTCAATGCCATATGTGACTTTCTCCAACTGCAATAACCCCCTAAACATTCAAATACAAGAAGAAACATTACTATAGACTTCTCACTGAGAAATAAAAATATTAAATAAAAACATTTTATATAAATATGCGAGTGGCCTTTGAAGCTTAAACCCACATTTTATGCCTCCTTGTGTCTATAATAGCATGTGATAGTTGTTCTGGTTCTAGTCTGGCAAAGAAATGTGAAAACTCTTAATCCTAATGTGAGTTTTTTCTGGGTAAATTTGATGACTGCAAACCTGGGATAGGGAAGCAGATGTGGCTCATGCAATTGGGCTCCCGTCTAACATATGGGAGGTCCCGGGTTCAATTCCCAGGGCCTCCTGTTGAAGCAGAGCTGGCCCTCGCAGAGAGCTGACCCGCGTGGAGAGCTGACACAACAAGATGACGCAACAAAAAACAGACAAAGAAGAAAAAGACAATGAGAGACACAACAAACCAGGGAGCTGAGGTGGCTCAAGCAATTGAGTACCTCTCTCCCACGTTGGAAGGTCTCAGAATCAGTTCCCGGTGCCTCATAAAGAGAAGATGAGGAGAGAAGACAAGTAGACACAGAAGAACCTGCAATGAATGGACACAGACAGCAGACAGTGAGCACAAGTGGCAAGGGGCGAGGGGGTGGGGGGGTAGAGATAAATAAAATAAAAAAGAAATCTTAAAAAAAAAAAAAATCCCGGGATAGAGACAAAGAGAATAGAAGAGTTGATAAGAGGAAAGTTAGGGGGAATATAGTATCTGAGAAAAAACACATTCAAAGTCTACATTTTCTTTACCATGGCTCTACCCTTCAAGAAGTGCTTGCAAATTAAGGGTCACACAAGATCTTCAATCATGTACATCTTTGGAATAAGCCCTTACCTGAGCCCAGAACAGGTGTTAAGTGTTACAACTGATTTTGGAATCTCTTCAATATATCCTTGATAAAAGCAATGCTCCTGGAAAAAAAATGTGAAGATACATTTGTAAATGCTTTATAAATAAAGTATTTGTATTTATCTTTACCTCCCAGATATCATCAAACATTCTAATTTAGCCATTGCATTAATATTAATCATCAGTAATTTCATTTCCTTGTCATCTATCTTGAATCTCTTACTCTTAACCCTCATCACTTCCAGCCTCCTCCCAATAATTCTTGCTGTAATTTTAAATTTCTAAAAAATTAATATTTCCTGAATGTGTAGTCTACAACTGCTGAATCAATGTAATTAATAGCATTCGTTTGACTTCAACTATGAATATTTCCTTGTTTTTCCTAAGTTACCCTCAAATATCTTAACAGATATTTCTTCATCTTGATTTCTATTTAATATTTAACCACATTGATCATTTTTAGTTCAAACACTCTCCCTCACTGATTTTCATAGCACTAATCTTTCCTAGTTTCTCTTCTTGATTTTCAGGGAATTTTTTTCCCTTCCCTTTGAAGTTGAGTGATCCTAGAAGCAGTGTTTGTTTCTTTGTTAATCTTACACTACAAAAACTGTATTGTCATCACATTCTCGCCTATGGATTCATCTAAATGATATCCACCAGACATATGTCACCATATAGGACCATTCAACTTCTCTCAAAACTAGGCATATACCCCATCCCTATTCACCGATAGCAGCAAGCAAGATCTGCCCCTAGTAGCAGAGTCATTATACCCCAGGCAGGCTGACCCATCCTATGCCCAATACCTGGTGACAGCAGCATGCCTGATCAACCCACACCAGCAGAACTAGCTAACCTGGGTAGGGACATCCATAACCTGCTCCACCTGTACTGATGCCAGCAGGCCCCACAGCTACCAGCCCTTCACCCAGAGGAAGAAGTGAACCACACCCTAACTCTCCACCCAGTCTCAGAGACTGTTCCGTACTTAGCAGCTCTTAGACATGTACCCAATGAGAGAAGAGGATTCTGATGAGATAATCAACTCAGCAGCAAAGTGTGGCCAAGACACGTGCTTCTCTCACGCAAGGGCACCAGAAAAGATAGAGTGGGAAGCCCATCAGCATCCAGTGGCTGGAGAATAACAAGGAGAAATGTTCCCCATCTCATAGGTGTTGCATTCCCCAACCACAATTAGCAGCACAAGTGACCTGGGAAAGTACTCTGCCCCTGCAAACTGCACCAGCAGAGATAGAGCAGGAGCTCCAGCAGAGCCAGAAAAATGAAGTACAGCAGAATAACAATGCAAAGCCTACAAAAGTTAAATTGTCATTGGAAATGTAGCCCATGTTAAACCTAGACATAAGTTGGGCGACGACCTTCTAAAATAGAAGGTTTAAATTAAGTCAAGAATTTCCTAATGTAATATTGAAAATGTAACAGGTACAACTGAAAATCACTCAGCCTAACAAGAACCAAGAATATCACAACTAGAATGAGAAAACACAATCAACTGACACAGGTACTGAAATGATTTAGATATTGGAACTATCTGACAAGCATTTTAAAGTAGCCATAATAAAATTGTTTCAAAAAGCAATTACAGGAAAGATGGCAACAGAGTAAGGAGCTCCAAGAGTCAGCTTGTCCTACAGGGCAGGCAGTAATCACCCAGAGCTATCTAAAGCACCTGATGTGTGGCCCAGGGGACCAGAAGAGCATCCTACAACATCCTTGAAAGAATGGAAGGAGAAGACTGCCCATCTGCAACGAAGATTCATGAGTAGAGCCCTCCACGCCACAGAGGCTGGTGCCCATCCTCCACTGGCAGCACGAGCCACCTCAGGAGCTATGCTGTGCTGGAGTTGGAAGCCCCATTTTCAAGAAACGGGAGAGGAAGAGATGGTCAGGCACCAACTTCAGCTACTGATTAGTAAATTTGGCTGGCTAAAGTATAATTCTAAGAACAGGCAAAGTTTGAAGCTGTTCACATCAGAGGAAGGCTGGTAACTGCCATTTTCTCTCCGCCCCAGGCATGAAGGGAAGCTGTGGTGATTGACAATCACAGTGATGCTACGGACCAGCTTATTTCCACCCAGATCAGATTGCAGGTCTAGCCTAGGCTCCAGTCCCACCTACGGCAGGAAGGAAGCTGGGGGCACCTGCAAAAGTCTCTCTGGCAAATGCAGACACTTTCATCCAGCAAAGACTGGATAGTCGGACACCTGTGGCTCCATCCCTGCCCCACAATAGGATAGGAGGGGAGCTGTGTTTCCTCAGCCTTTCTGGGAAACAGCAGGCATTTTTGGCCTGCACGGACTGGACTATTGGGTGCTTGTGGCTCCAACCCCACTCCAAAATAGGATATAAGGGGAGCTGTACTTTTTCAGCCTCTCTGGGCAACTGCAGGTGTTTCAGCCTGCACAGACTGGTTTGCTGGGTGACTGTGGTTCCATCCTCACTCCTTAAAAGGCAGAAGGGACAGTACTCCATCAGCCTCTCAGGGCAACTGCAGATACTTTCGGCCCACACAGATTAGACTCTGAGACACTGCAGAGGGTCAATCCCCACCCCTGGCAGAGGAGGAAGGGGGCTGGTGCTACTTCAGTTTACCTGGACAACTGCAGTCAGTTTTGACCCACATGGCTTAGTTTGCTGCCCACACCTGCAGTTCAATCCCTTCCCAGGCATGGAAGGAAGGGGTGTGAAGCTTCATTGGTCTCTCCGAGCAACTACAGAGAGTCTGGCCTGCATGGCCTGAATTACTACACAAGGCTATGGCTCCGCGCAGAGTAGAAAGGTGGGAGAAGTTTCATCGGTTCCTGGGGCAACGTGAGCAGCTCCAATTGCCACAGCTTACAGTACCAGCTACATTCTCAGCTCCTATTATACAACCAGCATTGGAAAAAGGGCAAGAAAGCCCTAAACTAAAGAGAGAAACTGTACCCAGAATAAATCCATTTAGTAAGTGAGATGCCAAGACCCTAACTAAAAATTACAATCCATACCAAGAAAAAGAAAGATATGGTCCAGTCAAAGGAACAAGATAAGACTCCAAACGACATAAAGGAGTTCAGACAACTAATCATAGATGCTCAGACAAATCTCCTTAATAAATTCAATGAGATGGCTAAAGAGATTAAGGATATTAAGAAGACACAGTATAAGCACAAAGAAGAATTTGAAAACATACATAGAAAAGTGGCAGATCTTATGGGAATAAAATGCACAATAAGTGAAATTGAAAATACACTGGAGGCATATAATAACAGATTTGAAGAGGCAGAAGAAAGCATGAGTGAGCTTAAAGTCATGGCCTCTGAAAGTGAACATACAAAAGAACAGATAGTGAAAAGAATGGGAAAAAATGAACAGGTTCTCATGGAATTAAACAATGGCAAGAAAGGACTGTGGGAAGATGGTGACGTACTAACAGGCAGAGCTGAATGCTCTCACAAAAACAATGGAGAAAGAGCCAAAAAGCTGTCCAAGGGACCTCCTTTGGGGGTCAACAGACCAGGACTACACAACTCCCCGGAGAGTGAGGGACAGAGAGACTAAGAAGCTAAAAAGGCAAACATGAGTTACCAAGTCCCATGGCAGCTGGGAAGGGCTCCCCTCCCCCACCCCCCAAGATATTAAGCTGAGGTAGAACCCCTGGTTCACTGTAGCCAACTGAGAGGGGAACAGACATTTTCCTTCCTATCACCTATTTCAAAAGAAAAGGGAGGGGAGGTCAGATTGTTTTTCTTCAGTGAATTCAGCCAGCAGAACCTGCTTTGAATCTCCAATCTGGAGATTCAACATAGGAACACAGGAAAGCCAAGATTGAAACACCTCCATGGAAGATTGCACTTACTAGCACCATCTGCTAGCTGGCCTGAAACCGCATGGGAAAAAACTGTCAGTGCTCTCTATAGCCAAACCCTGGGAGAAAATCTGCACCCCACAAGTGAGTCCCTGGCCCAATTCTGAAAACTTAAGCAGGGCAATTTTAAAAGACTGAGAAAAAGTTGAACCAAATATCAAAGAAGAGCTGTGGGGAAAAAAACAACAGGCAAGAGAGAGAGATTAGCCATCAGAGTAAATTCACCAACATATTCAGATGCCTAGACATCAGCAAAAAATCCAAGCCATACTAGGAAACAAGAAGATATGACCCAGCCAAAAGAACAAACCAAATATCCTGAAGATATTCAGGATTTAATAAAATTAATCAGTAATAATCACAAAACTCTCCTAAATCACTTCAAATAATTTAAAGAAAATAAGACTAAAGAAATAAAGGATATTAAGAAGACACAGGATAAGCATAAAGCACAATTTGAAAGTCTGAAAAGAAAAGTAACAGACCTTATGGGGATGAAAGACATGCTGGATGAGATTAAAAATACATTAGAGGCACATAAGAGCAGGTTTGAATTGCTTAAAGATAGAATTAGTGATTTTGAAGACAGGACATCTAAATTGGAAAAGATAGGAGAACAGAAAGAGAAGAGTATGGAAAAAATGGAATGGAGTCTCAGGATATTGAATGACAAAGCAAAAAGCACAAACATTCACATGATTGTTGTCCCAGAAGGAGAAGAAAATGGAAAAGGGGAAGAAGGAATACTTGAGGAAATAATGACTGAAAACTTCCCAGCCCCTATGAATGACATAAATATCAATATCCAAGAAGGAAAATGTACCCCAAACAGAATAAATCCAAATAGAACTACCCCAACACACCTACTATTCAGAATGACAAATATCAGAGATAAAGAGAGGATTCTGAAAGCACCAAGAGAAAAGCAAAGCATCACATACAAGGGAAACTCAGTAAGATTAAGTGCCGACCTCTCATCAGAAATCATGGAGGAAAGAAGAAAGTGGTATGATGTATTTAAGGTACTGAAAGAGAAAAACTGCCAACCAAGAATTCTGTATGCAGCAAAGCTGTCCTTCAAAACTCAGGGTGAGTTCAAAGTCTTCATAGACAAAAACTGACAGAAGGTTACCAAAAGACCAGATTTGCAAGAGATACTAAAGGGGGTGCTGCAGCCTGAAAGGAGAAAACAAGGGTGAGAGATTTGAAGAAGAGCTTAGAAATGAAGATTATTAGGAAAGGTAAATTAAAGGATAAGAAGACAGACAATAGACAATATAACAACAGACAGCTGAAGGATAAAATGGATGAAGCAATCCAAAGTTTTCAAGTAGCCCTTCACATCTATCCAATGAACCCTGAAATATGGAAAGACAACATTTCTTGGTCAAGAACACTCCAGGAGCAGCAGAAGGTGGCACAGAGAATTAAAAATAGTGAATCATCAGCAGAAGTAGCAGATTTCTCACCAAAGTCAATTCTTGACTATGACTTTGAAAGTGATGAGATTGTTGCTGTTTGTGCAGTTATTGCTGAGAAACAGAATACATCTTCAATAACAATTGTTATTGCACCTGATTCTGTGGCTGTAAGGAACGGTAAATGAGAAGAAAGATGGTGTTCTAACACCAGATGGCTCTGTTTTGCTCAAAGACCGATGAAGGAAAATGCATAGTATGATTTATTTGAATCTGTAATTTTGATTATCATTTAAAGTTTTAGACATAGGGATATTTATTCTGGAGAAACAGGGCAAAACTGCTGTTTGTAAGATAAGTTTTTCAGATGAAGCATATAAATCTAAATGGCAGCATTATTGTATACTGTTTGGACTATGCTTTGATAAGCTATGGCTTATACTTAAGATTAGAATTCTAAGAAAATTATTTTTGATGTATAAATTTAATTTAATACAAATTTATGGATGGATATATTTTAAAGACACAACTTGAAAAGAAAAATTTTGAATAGTAAATAACCTGGTCAGTGTTATTATAATGTTGACTCATTAAAAAAAAAAAATGATGGCAAGAGACATGCAAACATATGTCTTGGGAGTCCCAGAAAGAGATGAGATGGGAAAAGGGGCAAAAGGAATATTTGAAGAAATGATGGTAGAAAATTTCCCAAACCTATTGAAGGACATAGATACCATGTCCAAGAAGCACAACCTACTCCCATCCAAATAAATCCAAATAGATCTACTCTGAGACACATATTAATCAGAATGTCAAATGCCAAAGACAAAAAGAGATTTCTAAGAGCAGCAAGAGAAAAGAGATTCATCATATACAAGGGATGCCCAAAAAGATTAAGTGCTGATTTCTCAACAGAAAACATGGAGGTAAGAAGGCTGTAGTATGGTATATTTAAGATACTGAAAGAGAAAAACTGCCAGCCAATAATCTTATAACTGGCAAGATTATCTTTCAAAAATGAGAGGGAGTTTAGAATATTAACAGATAAACAAAAACTGAGAGATTCTGTAACCATGAGACTAGCGTGGCAGGAAATACAAGGAAAGCTACAACATTAAAAGAAAACACAGGAGAGAGAGGCTTGGAAGAGACTCTAGAAATGAAGATTACATAAGTAAAACAAGAACACAACATATCAGAACCTTTGGGATGCAGGGAAGGCAGTGCTGAGAGGGAAATTTATAGTCCTCAATGCTTATATTAAAAAAGAAGAAAGAGCTAAAATCAATGACCTAACTATACAGCCAGAGGAAATAGAAAAAGAACAGCAAAGGATTCCCAAAACTAGCAGAAGGAATGAAATAACAAAGATCAGAGCAGATGTAAATGAAATTGAGAACAACCATCAAAAAAAATAGAGAGAATTAGCAAAACTAAAAGTTGGTTCTTTGAGAAGATTGACAAGATCAACAACTCTTAGCTAGATTGATAAAGAAAAAAGAGAACACACAAATAAATAAAATAAAAAATGAATGGGGACATCACCACTGACCCCACAGAAATAAAAGAGATCATAAAAGGATACTATAAACAACTATGCACCAATAAACTAGACAATGTAGATGAAACAGAAAAATTCCTGGGAATGTATGAACAACCTAAACTGACCCTAGAAGAAATAGAAGACCTCAACAAACCAATCACAAGTAAAGACATTGAAACAGTCATCAAATAAGTCACCAAAATGAAAAGCCCAGGACCAGATGGTTTCACAGGTGAATTCTACAAAGCATTCCAAGAAGATTTAATACCAATCTTACTCAAACACTTCCAAAAAAAATTGAACAAGAAGGAATGCTACTAAACTCGTTCTATGAAGCTAATATCACTCCAATACCAAACCCAGATAAAGATAGTGCAAAAAAAGGAAAATACGGATCCATTTCCCTAATGAATATGGATGCAAAAATCCTCAACAAAATACTTGCTAAACGAATCTAACAACACATTAAAAGAATTTTTCATCATGACTAAGTGGGTTTTATACCAGGCATTCAAGGGTGGTTCAAAACAAGAAAATCAATCAGTGTAATACACCACATTAATAAATCAAAGAAGAAAAATCACATGATCCTATCAACTGACACAGAAAAGGTATTTGACAAAATACAGCATCCTTTCTTGATAAAAAAAAGAATACTACAAAAGATAGTAATGGAAGATAACTTCCTCAACATGATAAAGGCCACATATGAAAAACCCACAGATAAAACTGTACTCAATGTTGAAAGACTGAAAGCTTTCCCATTGAGATCAGGAACAAGACAAGAATGCCCACTGTAATGACTGTTGTTCAATATAGGGCTAGAGGTTCTAGCTAGAGAAATCAGGCAAGAAAGAGAAATAAAAGGCATCCGAATCCAAAAGAAATACAATTTTTGCTATTCGTAGATGGTATGTTCCCATACCTCGAACAAGGGGTCCGTGGGCTTGAACTGAAATTCAAAAAACATTATTCTTGTAGGGACGTGTTGGTGCAGGTGTGATGTATTTATTAAATAATACACAGTATAGGGTGGACTTAGTAAGGGGTCCATGGTTTTCACTTGACCATCAAAGGGGTCCGCAGAACAAAAATGGTTAAGAACCCCTGACCTACAAGGTCCCGAAAAATCTACAACAAGGCAGCTAGAGCTAATAAACAATTTCATCAGAGTGGGAGGATACAAAATATGCAAAAATCAGTAGCGTTTCTAAACACTAGTAATGCGCAATCTTAGGAGGAAGTCAGGGAAAAAAATTCCATTCACAACAGTGACTAAAAGAACCAAATATTTAGGAATAAATTTAACCAAGGACATAAAGCATGTATATTCAGGAAACTACAATGCATTGCTAAAAAATTTTCTTTAAAAACCTAAATAAACGGAAGAACATTTCGTGCTCATGGATTGTAAGACTAAATATCGTTAAGATGTCAATTCTACCAAAATTGATATACAGATTCAATGCAATTCCAATAAAAATTCCACCAGCATTTTTTAAAGAAATGAAAAACACAATTATCAAATTTATTTGGAAGAGTAAGTGGCCCCAAATAGCCAGAAACATCTGAAAAAGGAAGAGCGAAGTTGGAGAGCTTTCACTTCCAGACTTTAAACCATACTACCTAGCTACAGTGGTAAAAACAGCATGGTAATGGCATAAAGATAGACACATAGAACAATGGAACCAAATTGATGGTTCAGAAACAGACACTTATATCTATGGTCAAGTGATTTTTGACAAGGCCATCAAGCCTTCCCAGCTGGGCCAGAACAGTCTATTCAATAAATGGTGCTGGGAGAACTGGATAGCCACATGCAAAAGAAAGAAAAATGACCCTTATCTCACACTTTACACAAAAATTAATACAAAATGGGTCAAAAAACCTAAATATAAAAGCTAGAACCATAAAGGTTCTATACGAAAATGTAGGAAAATATCTTCAAGACCTGGATTCTTAAACCTTACTGTGAAAGCACAAGCAACGAAAGAAAACATGGATAATTGGGACCTCTTCAAACTTAAACACTTTTGTGATTCAAAGTGAGGCAGGTTAGTACAGGGATACGGAAGAGAAGATGAGCCACAACATGGCCCACAGACAACCTGGCTGACAGACAACATGGCTACACGACCTTGCTGAGACCTTGGGTTTAACCTTGAGGTCCCAGTTTCTCTTTCTGGGACCTCCCCTTGGCCCTGGATATTCCAAACAGGCCTCACCATTGGCCCCCACCATTGTTGGGGTAACCAATAACAGCTGGGGCCCATCCCCTTAGCATTAGCAAGGGGGAGGAATAATTAACAGTTTAAAAGGTAATCACACAAGGCAGAGCTCGCTCCCTCTGCCTAGAGGAGCCCACACCAAATCTTGGTGTGTATTTCCATCTTTCTCTCCCAATTCTCAGCAAGCTCTGTTCCTTCTCCCATTTCACAATAAATTCTTTTTACTGGCCTAACTAAACTTGCATGTTCTTAAATTCATTTATGCAACACAGCCAAGAACCTAGAGGAACCCAACACTTCCCTGTCTTCAAAAGGACTTAATCAAGAAGGTAAAAAGGCAGCTCACTCAATGGGAGAAAATATTTGGAAACCACATATCTGATAAGGGTTTGGTTTCCATTCTATATAAAGAGATCATACAACTCAACAATAAAAAAGCAAGCAATCCAATCAAAAAATGGGTGAAAGACTTAGACATTTCCCTAAAGAGGAAATACAAATGGCCAAAAATCACATGAAAAAATCTTCACTATCACTAGCTGTTAGGGAAATTCAAATAAAAAAAGAAAATGAGATAGCTCACACTGCATAGAATGACCATTATTTTGAAAACAACAACAACAACAACAACAACAACAGAAAACACTAAGTGCTGGAGAGGATGTGGAGAAATAAGAACACTTCTTCACTGTTGCTGGGGATGACACAGGATAGAATCAGTAAACTTAAGAACAGATCAAGAGAATTTACTCAATCTAAAAAGGCAGAGAAAAAATAGACTGAAAAAAAAAAAAAACAAAAACCATAGATTCTTAGGGACCTATGAGATAATAACAAAACATCTGAAATACATATTACCAGTGTCCTAAAATAAGAAGAGAATGTGAGGTTGAAACACTACTCAAAGAAATAATGGTTTAAAACATCACAATATTGACACAAACATACAGATACCAGAAACTGAGAAGGCCCGAACAGGATGAAACTAAAGTAACCCTACAAGAAATAGCATACATAAAATAAAGACAATCAAAATATCAGAAGTAACTAGAGAGAAGTTATGCACTACCTATAGAGAAAAAACAATTTGACAAGGAAGTGGCACCATATATTTTTTAAGTGCTGAAAGAAAAGTACAAACATGATATATCTGGCAAATCTATCCTTCAAAACTGAAGAAGAAACAAAAAGACTTTTTTGGACAAAGAATAACTAAGCGGATTTGTCACTATCATACATACCCTTAAAGAATGACTAACAAACTGCTCACCAATAATAATGGAAATGGTATAAGCAGGCTTGGAACTTCATTAAAAAGGAAAAAAAACAAAATAGGTAAAAATGGGATAAATGTAATAGACTTCCTTTTCCCTCATGAGCTTCTTTTTTAAAATATATTTTTTATTTTTATTTTTTAAAGAAACTTAGATTGCATAAATGTTACACAAAAAATATAGAGGATTCCCATATGCCCCGCTCCCTAGCCTTCCCATAGTTTCCCATATCAACAACATGCTTCATTAGTGTGGTAGATATGCCACATTGATGAACATACCTTGGAGCATTGCCACTAAGCGATTATAGTTTACATTTATAGTTTATACTCTCTCCCACACATTTTTGCAAGTTATTACAAGATATACAATGGCCTGTATCTGTCCTTGTAATGTCATTCAGAATAATTCCCAAGTCCCAAAAATGCCCCCAAATTACACCTATTTTTCCCTTTCCCTCCCCTCAGAACCTCCAGAGGTCACTGCTTCCATATCCATGATAAAAGTTCTTCCATTGCTAGAATCACAACAAGTCTACAGTAGAACAACTCTAAGTGTGCTCTAGTCTATCATCCATTCCCCAATCCTGAGGATTCTGGGATGGTGATGCCCACTCCACCTCTAATTGAGAGGGGGCATAGATCCCATGGGGCAGATGGATGGGACTATCTTGCTTGCAGTTGCAGACTCTCTCTGCTCCTTGGGATGGTCATTATCCATAATCACCTCCTTGATAGTTGTCCTGGGTGAGTCCAATGAACTGGAGAGTAGGTGTTGCAAGTCTGTTGAGATTCAGGGCCCAACTGGCACATGGACAGCCCAAAGATTTAAGTCTCTTGGACATACACCTATCAGCTCTAGTACTAAATATAGGCTCTAACAGAAGGGGCAGCAGAGCCATGTGTAGGGAAAACACAACTGATTCCAACTCTATCACACTGGGGGCATAAATTCCAAAGTAGGGCCCACTGGTAAAGTGCCAAACTCCAGAGCTGTCTGCCCTGCCTACAGTGTCTGGATGTCTCCAGAGCCCTCAGGGCACTATTGCTTGCGGTAATATTTACTTTGGCAGACAATAAGTTCCTGTTGAGACATGCATAAGTGTAACCTCTGAAATGACCTCCCAACTTAATCATATTTGAGGGTTGAAACAAAAATTATAACACCACCTAATGAAATGATAATGTATGTAGAGGAAAACTTGTATTTAAAATGTGAGAAAAGTAAAGAAATCCAAATATTGAAAAGTAAGGTTTCAATACTTCACTTGAACAGTTACAAAGTCCCTTATCATAGTAGGCTATGATAAGTATGTATGTATATTGTAATACCTAGAGCAAACACTAATAAAACTATACAATATAAAATACTAAAAACAAAAACAAAAACAAAAACACTGTAAATCTATCACGATGCAATCCTGAAATCCTGATTAGTGGCATCCTGAGTTAGGGCTTAGACAGGAGAAAGGGTTGTATAGAGGGTGGGTGTGGGTTTAAGGGGTGGCACAAATGAGCCTTGCGGGGATGGATTATTTCTCTACCTTGAGCGTGGTGGTAGTTTCACAAAGCTACACTTGTAATAAATTTGCTAAATGTGTGATAAAGTTGCTTAGATATACATATACACATATGCACAAGTAAGTACATGTATAATTGGTGAAACTGGAATAAGCTTTGAGGAATGTATCAATGTCAATTTCCTGGTCTTATTATTGTACTATAGTTATGCAAGTTGTCAACACTGGGAGAGGCATGGTGAGGAGTACCTGAGACTTCCTTGTATATTTCTGTGTAACACTCTATGAATCTGTATTTCATAATAAAACGTTTTCTAAAAAATTCAGAGTAGCTTCCTTGAAATGCTAGAAGAATCTTAAACTTGGCACATATAAAATTCAGACACAGTCTCTGCTTGTGGCTTCATCTAGGCTCATAAACCAAAAATATCAAGAGTTATCTTTTATTTCAGTTTTATTCAGTTCAACAAAATTAAGAGAATGCAAATTATTTTTCTTTCTAGGACGAAACAAATATTAATAGCATTCACTCCATATCTTTGAAAAGCTTAAAATTTAAAGATAGCTAAATGTTGAGAATCCCTCTTTAATCACCCACAGAGTTAACCAATGAAAATATTTAACAAATCCTACTACTACTAGCTCTAGAAATTTCATTCAATTCTAACATAGCTTCCCAAATCCTTCATTTCTTCATTTTTAAAATGTTTTAATTCATTAAACTTCACTGAGGCATAATTTATATAAAATAAAATTCCAGTAAGATTTGAAAAATATATACACATCTACCAAATCAAATAATTGATTATTTCCATCTTCCAAGACAGGTTCCTCATGTCCCTTGACAGTCTGCCCTGTCCTGTCCTGTACCCCATCCCTCCCATCACTGATCTGATTTCTATCAATACGTGAGTTTTGCCTGTACCAGAACTTCATAAAAATGGAATTATGTTATATGTTTTACTTTTTTCACTCAATATGTTTGGGAGTTTCATCTATGTTTGTACCTGAAACAGCAATTCATTCATTTTTATTACAGAATAATACCCTATTATACCTATACCAATATATAAAACTTAGCTAACCCACTCACCTACGGTATGATCTCTCCATCTTTGAACTTTCTTTTCAAAATTATTTTGGCTATTCTAGGAACTTATCATTTTCATACACATTTTAGAATCCATTTGTCAATTTCTATGGAAAAAAGGCACTGTTGGGGTTTTGACTGTGATTTCTTTGAATCCACAGAATAATTTGGAGAGGTTTAATATTTTTAATAATATTAGGCATTCCAGTAAATGAACATGGAATATATTTTATTTGTCTTTTGTTTCTTTCATCAATATTTTGTATTTTCAATAAAAATAAAGATATTGCACATATTTAATGTACATTTATTTCTATTTTATGTTCTTGATTTTACACTAAATTAGTTTTTGTTATATTTCCAATTGTTTTCTGCTACAAATAGAAAAATAAATTTTGTATATTGACCATGGATCCAGAAACCTCGCTAAAAAATTTGTGCTCTAGTTGGGTTTTAGTTTTCTTAGATTTTGTATGTAGATAATCATGCCTTTCATATATTTTATTTTGCCTCATGCATGAACAAGGACTTCCCTTAAAAAGTTCAGTAGAGCTGCTGAGAATGGAAATCCTTGTCTTGTCCTCATCTTAAGAGAAATGTAATAAACATGTCACCGTTTTGTATGAGGTTATCAATAGGTTTTTAATAAATACTCTTTATAAAATTAAAGAATTTCCCTGATAGTTCTAGTTTGATGAGAAAAAATTTTTTTAAAAAGTGCATTGAATTTGGTCAGATGAATTTTGTACATTAATTCACATTCACAGTTTACTGTAGTTTTACATCATTGTAGGAACCCAGGGCTCCCCTCCCCTAATTCCTCAGCACATAGCCACCTTTAATAACTTTAAATAAGTTAAAGGCTAACAACCCTCCCCAGAAGGGAGAGAATGAATAGATGGTATGATAAACTATAATCTTCCCAAAGCAGTAAACATCCTTGGTAAACGTCCTTTCCACAAATGTAGTGAAAACATCACCACACCCCAAGTGTACGCTTCACGTGACCCTAGCAGAAACTGTTCTCGTACCCTATGGAATGTCCTTATTCTGAAACCCCTTATATATCACCCCTCATTTTCTATTCTCTTTGCAGAGTGCGATCTTCACTCTCTGAACCACCGCCATCAGAGATTCTCTCTCCTGACGGTAAGTCCTGATAAAGCTTATGCCTAAATGCCAGATGCATTCTTTGGTCTTGAGCCAGACTAACTCATTCCCTTCAGGAGTTGGTTGTAACAATCCTCATCTCTCAATTGCAATAGATCAATAGAATATAAAAAATCACCTTGATTTTGCTTCTTTCCAACCACCTGTTCGGACAAAATAAATAGCTTACAGACTAAAGCTTACCTTGTCACATACTTTTAAAAAATGTCTTGACTTGAACCTGTCTTTTGCATACAGTACAAATTCCTATGTTTCACATGTAAACCTGTTCAGGAGCTGAATGAAATCTGCTTTAGCCTCTTCAGTCTCACCATTTCCCTGTTGTTTTTCTGTGAATTAATGCTAACCATTTTCTCAATTGGTAGGTCGTTTAACATATCAATTAACACTTCCCACTTTTTCCTGTCTCTCAAACTCCTATTAATACTTCCAGATATAATTTAAAGTCTTTTTTGGATAAGTGATTGCTGAGTTCCAGATAAAAAATTAAATTTTTTTGTTCAATGTACTCCCATAGGAATTGCCACAATTGTGTTTGGGTTTATAATGTTTTTGAATAATTCTGTGGAGTATAAAGCAACCCTTTCCTTCTAAGAAATGGCACTTTAACCACATCAAATTTGTAAATCTACAAAGCAGAAATTAAAACTTACCTTACTACGTGCATAATCTTGATGTAATATTCCTGGTTGGCTGGATGAAAACACGAAGAAACGCGGATCTAAAAATGACCTATTCAACCAAAATAATGATAGTTCATTGTAATAATATCAAGAATAAATTAACTTTCAGAATAATGAAATTAAACAAAATTTACTTTCAAATTTATATCCCAAATATTTAGAAATTAAATGGAAATATCTCTCTATTATCTAACTTGATTTGAGATAGAAAATTGTGTGTATAAGAAAAATTAATAACCACTATAACCAGAAACCAGTAAGTATAATGCAATGTAGTCAAGAAAATCAAACAAAATACATAGCCAAGGCTTACAGATTCAACCATCAATAAATCTTTATCATGGCATAAATATTTCAGTTAATATTTGGTAACAAGTAGCAATGACTTGATAAAAACAAACAAACAAACAAAAATGCTTTTGTATTAGTAAGTTTTCATGATGTTGTGCTCTGGTAAAAACAATCCCCAAAATGTTGGGGCCTTAAACAACAATGAATGTTCCTTACCAGTTTACTGAAGGTTCAACTACTTGCTGTCTTCATTCTGAATTCTAGGAAAAGGCATGGCTGCTTCCTGAAACATGCCTTCCTTGTAGCAGCAGGAGAAAAGAAACTGAAGTACACAACAGTTCTTAATGCCTTTGGTCAGAAGAGGGATATTGCAGTCTTCCTCAAATTCATTAGTCAAACAATTTCCATAGGCAAATCTGACATCAAATAGTGGTAAGTATAATCCTCTTAAAGGGACAGTATAATTACTATTATAGAATAGTCTACCACTGTAATTTATTGTACGGATACTGGGATTTTTCAAGAATTTCAAATACCAGGAGGCATTTCAAGGACATACTAGAAGAGGTACTGGAACACTCACAGAGTATTCTCTTTTACCACTACTTCTCTCTTCGTAACTGCTTCATTCTCTCTCATTGCTGTCTACTTTTCCTTTTCCTCAATTCAAATAACAGAACTTGTTGTCTTGAGAGGCGCCCAGAGAAAACTGCTATTTATCAGCTCACATTTCACATGCATTCAAGGTAAAACTCAGAATGGCCTGGATAATGAATTTGGGCACAAGGACAGAGTCACATTTTAAAAACCATAAGCATGCAAATGGAGGTGGTGGGAATGGGAATCCAGAAGCATTCTCAGGAAAAAGTAATTATAGGTAGAACATCCAACAGAGAGTATGACAAGCAGAGTTAAAGGATTACACTCTAGTTTGCAAATTTACTCAACCACAGCCCTCAAAAGCCAATACTTTTGTGCTTCTACATAAAACAACAAAGCAATCTGGCTTAAAAGTGAAGAAATAAATAAGCAAATGACCACTGAAAGAAAAATAACATCCCACTTAAAAAAATAAACAACACAAAAGAAGGCAAAATTTTAAAAGCTAGCTCTAATGAAGTAGTATTGATTGAAGAGTGCTATCATAATTTCAAGAACAGAATAATAAGCTCTCAAAGAGGACCATGCTAATTTTTAAAAACAGACGTTCTGAAACTTAAAATGCTTGGCACTTAAAACTGAATAATTCAATAAAGGTGTCAAAGAAAATTGGTTACTGAGAACAGAATTAGTGGCTTAGGCAAAAAAGAAATCAAATATTACTAAATATATACCAAAAATTAAAATTTGGAAAGAATTTTAGTAAAAAACACTCTTTTCTATAGAATAGTACCAGAAGACCTAAGAAGAAAACATAGCTTTATCAAAGGATAAAAAATGTGTGGAAGAAATTAAAAATTAAAGGAAATAATTTCTTATATTTAAAGACATATCCACCTGAATGAATGAAATGACTTGTGATATATCCCACACAATCAGCAGGCACACACACACACACACACATAGAGACTATACTGAAATAACATAAAAATTTAAAGAAAATGAAAATGACTCAAATTCTGCAAACCGCCAATTACAAGAGCAAAGAGAACATTTGTAAATATGCACAGATTCAGAAAGCATACCATTCATGGATTCCATATGAAAAAAATTATCTAAAATCATTCTGATTGAAAAAATGCCAGATCAGCATAAAAATATTAATATAAGGGAAATTATAAAGGAAGTAGTGATAATGTTAGTGCTAGTTAGATTTGAAAACTACAATACAGCTGTTAAAAAAGAAACTGAGAGCATAGTATTTACATTTAAGTAGCATATGTAAATGAGCTCATTTTCAATAGCTGGAAAAAGGCCTTTCTACTAACTCTTTCATAATAGAGTTATGAAAGGGGAAAATAGAGGTACACTTTAGAGTGCTATTTTCCTTTTTATGATTAAAATTAAAATTAAAAAAAACAGATACAGGGTTAATTTCCATGATAAACATAAATTCCTTCAAATTGATTAAGAAATAGAAAAACAAAAAGAAAGATAAGCCATAGATTGAAAATTAAAAGCTCAAAACAAATGAAAACATAAAAACATAAAAGGAAACATAAAACAATTAGGAAGAACAATTCAAAAAGATTAGAATGGTCAATAAACATTTGAAAATATACTACATCATATAAGTAATTAGTTAGATTTCACATTAAAACCACAATAAAATAGCATTTCTTATTCATTAATTGACAAAAAATAATTGATCTGAGAATATTCACTGTGTTGAGGATGTAGAGAAACAGAAAGCTTTTGAATTCCTGGTGGGAGTGAAAATTGGCACAAAGCCTTTAAAATAAAATATAGGTAATATATATAGCACATTTGAGAATTTTCTTATTTATAGCCCACTGATTTCACTGGTGTCCAAGAAGTCGTGGCTAAGCATCTCCACAATCCAGCTTTTCTTATTGTTAATAGCAGAAAAAAAATTACTGAAACAACCTAAGCCTTTATCACTATAAATATGGGTAGATTAATAATAAATAAGTTATATTTATTCAATGAGTATGCATGCACTTAAATAAATTCATCTTGCACACATCAATATGAATGTATCTCAAAAAATAATATGGGGAAGCGGGTGTGGCTCAATTGATAGAGCTCCCGTTTGCCATATGGGAGGCCCCGGGTTCACTTCCCGGGACCTCCTTGTGAGGGCAGGCCGGCCCACGCGGCGTGGTGGGCTGATGCAGCAAGACCTCACAGCAAGGGGGAGATAAGCAGACACAGAAAGAACACACAGCAAATGGACACAGCAAACACAAGCAGCAAGGGGGGTATAAATAAATAAATAAATAAATAAATCTTTAAAAAAATAATAATAATAATATGTGTAATGCTGCAAAACCAAAACCACATATAAAAAAATAAGTGTCCATTGCTCACACGTCTGGAGTCATCAGAGGGTAAGTTAGGTGGTTCTGCTATTTTAGGCATGACTTGGTCAATGTTCTGGGAGCCAACTGAATGTTGACTGATCCAACATGAGAGGATTAAAGCATTTTTCCTGTGCCCCTGTGTCTCTCACCTTCCAAGATAGACCAGGAATGTTCTTACAGGGATGACAGAGAAACAAGAGCACAACTGAGAAAAGCAAAAGAGCTTTTTCAAAACTCTTTGTGAGTTAAGTCCATTAACATCTCACTGCCCAAACTCATCAACATCATTTGCAGGGCTCTATGTTCAAAATTATTAAGAATTTCAAGAAAGCAACAGCAGAGCATTAAACCAAAGCAGGGCCCATCTAATCACAGTTTACCCCATGAGAATGTACACACATAAAATTGGCCTTTCATAGCCACACTCAGATCCAAGGGGTTTGGGAGATGTATATACTCCATCTCTCTATGACAGGAACTTAAAAAAGTTACATCGCAAACAGTTAACATAAAAGATTGGTGAATCAATATCACATACTGTATTAGTCAGGGTTCTCTAGGGAAACAGAACCAACAGGAGATATCTGTAAATAGTATGAGATTTTATAAAATTCTTTCACATGACCACAGGGATGCACAAGTCCGATGAAGGTACTTGATGAGTTCCTAGGGACACTGGCTGTCCAAAGCAGAGATCAGAATTCTCTTTCTTGGAACGCTGAAATCACTTCCCCTTTTAAGGCCTTCAACTAATTGGATGAGATGTCACTCACTGCTGACAGCCATCTCCTTAGTTGATTGTAGATGTAATCAGACATCTATGCAATCAACTCACTGGTGATTAAGATCCATGAAATGCTCTTATATTACAATTAGCCCAGTGCTTGCTTGACCAAACAACTGGGTACCATTACCTGGCTGAGTTGACACATTAGCCTAACCATCATATATATCATGGAGTGCTATTTTCTATTAAAGATGGAGTTTATATATATATAGATAGATAGATAGATAGATAGATAGATAGATAGATATCGAGCAAAAAATGAATACTATGAATTATTAAATAGGACCTGCTGATTGAAGGGAACTGTGCAGATGCAAAATAAGTAGGAAATTTAAAAATCACCCCCTCCACTAGAAAAATGAAAGAACAAAGACATTGGCTTTAGTTAAGTGGTAACCTGGAACAAAAATGGACATTCAGAACAAATACAGAAGAGCCAGAGGAAGTGAAAGACTGCAGAGTTCAGCTTTTTTAAGTGAAAGCATGAACCAGTGACTAGTCCCCATTGCTCAGCCCAGTGACAGCAGATATAAAAACAGCTGTGTCTGCAGCAACATATCCCAGATTCTGGGAGCAACTGGCTGTGGCAAAGGATGACAGAGAAAACCTCCATCTCTAAAAGTTGGGGTTGACGGTCGAGGTCAGTCTCATGGATCCCTATGGGATCAACATAAAAGTAATCCTCAGTTTCAGCATTCTGGGCAGGAGCACTTCGAGCCTCCCACCTCAATGTAAAGAGCTAGTGAAGCTTCTTTGACTGATTTTGTTGTGGTTGTTTGTTTATTTTTTGACCTTCTCTGTAGGAGTTTCCTAGTCTGGGTCCAGCATAGGCTCTGGCCTTAGTTTAAGCCCTCTCTGCAGGAGAGGCTTCTGATATCACAACACCATTTACAAGTCCTTAAAAGTCCAGTGTACTTTTGCACTGGTTGAATTTCTTCATTCTCTTTCTTATGTTGTTTAGCCTGATGGCTACCTGAGGGCTCAGTACAGATGCTAGCCTTGCTTTCTCTCAAAAGTAGCATCTTTTGACCTTATACCAGCATTTATTGGGAAATAAAGAGCCAGTATTCCTCTTTGTGCTGCTTCTTTTTTCTTTTTGGTTGGTTGGCTGGTTTTTCTCCTCCCCC
>JAQZBX010011622.1:0-42421 GCA_029593785.1 Cabassous unicinctus | reverse complement strand
CAGTGTGGGGTGATATCCACTTAGGTGTTCTATGAGATCCTACTGAGGTATGCATAAGTATTACCTCTGGGATGACCTCCCGACTCTCTTTGAAGTCTCTTAGCCATGTGAACTCATTTCTCTTTACCCTTTCCCCCTTTTATTCAAGGTCTTTTTCTGAACGTGTTGCCAGTTGGTGCTTGGTATTAATCCCTCGTTGCCAGGGAGGCTCATCCCCGGGAGTCATGTCCCACATTGGGGGGAAGGTAATGCATTCAAATGCTGAGAACTGGATATCCATATCCAAAAGAATGGGAGAAGAATACCATCTCACACCCTCTACAAAAATCAACTCCAGATGGAACAAAGATCTAAATATAAGAGCCAAAACCATAAAGACCTAGGAGTTTCTTTTTTTAGTTTTATAATTTTTGTTTTCATTAGGGTGATGCTATATTATTTTGTGTATACAATTGCTGTGGTGTTATTTGAATGAATATATCAAAGCAACTTTATAAATTGTAAATTTAAAGAGGGCTATTTGCATTAGGGCTTTGGCAATCAAACTATATTGGACATTACGGAAATAAAATTAGTGAGGATAAAATATAAGTACTTATTTTAAATTTATTTTCCTGTCATTATTTTAAACTATATTATGGTTTGCATTTTACAGCTAGGAAATGCATTTATAAAATTACATATTAAAAATGTATAAATGCAAAATTATATATGAGGATTATACTCAGTATAATTTTGCTGCAAATGCTATGTATTATAAATGTTTGCAGAGAGCATAACACTTTGTAAGGTATTAAAATGCATCAGTTAACTACAATATTAGCACCCTAGGAGATAATCTTAGAAATAATAAAGTTAACACTAACATCAGATCCAGTTATAATTAATGACAATATCTTCCCTAACTTACTGATCAAGTGTTGAAAATTAATAATTTTGTTACTTCTACTCAAAATAGTATATATTTTAGAAATTCTTTATACAATATATCAGGTATTTTAATAATCTACTGGAGAGTATTGTCCCTAAATTAAACATTATTTTTTGGATTATGGATTATCTTATCAGAGAAACCATTCCGAATCTCTACTAAATATAGATTTTCATCATTTTACCTTCTAAATATATTGAAGCGATGGATCAGAAACATTATATATGAAATAAGAAAACCATTGCCCTTTTTTGTCTTCTAGTATTGGAGAAATTAATACTTGCCACCAAATGATCTAAATCCCAAGTAAATTCAACATACATCAATTTATATTTTGTAAATAGCCTTTGTTTTACATTGAGAAAAAGTATTACTTACATAATATTTATACTTCCTCCTTACGACAAGGAGAATAAGCTTTTATTGATCTTATTTACTTTCCAAAACTTCAAATTTGTCTATGCCAGTGGTTAGGTAAATCAGGCTGCCTCATCAGATTTGCCTCTCCCTTCTTCTTGGTACCACCTAGACCCAGCTAGCATGTTTCTCAAAGCTCAAAGGGGGTCTGGGCAACCAAATCTACAGATAGGAAACTCTTCTCATCCTTCACCAGAACCCTCCCCCTTTTGGAGTATGCTCCCTCCCACTGGGTAGCCAGCTGGGGTGGGGGCTCTGGGTTTGTAGCAGCTCTGCCTTGAGACTGGGGCTTAGCAGTCCCACAGTTTCCAGCCTCAGAGGCAAGAGCCTCAGGATTTTACCTTGAGCAATTTAGCTCTTTGTCCAGCACTCTCGAGATCAAAGCTCTGAAGCCTCCTGCTCTGTGGGTTCCCCAAACAGCTCACTCAGGCAGGATCTTGCCTCCACTCAGGCGTTTTTTGCAAGAGAGATGGTGAGCCCACCCTTAAACTGATGCCATGTTGCCTTAGATTTTTTAATGAACATTGTTTATTACCTTTCACAACAGGTCAAATATTTACCTATGATCCATCTGATATTACAGTTAGCAATTTTCAGAAGTAAGGGAAATTTTACATTATTTTTTGGAAGTATCTATTTTTCCTTAACTTTTACTGAAAAGATCATTATTTTGCCTTTGGCATTGCATTGGCATCATTTTGTGTATAAGGGGACTTCATATCTCTGCTTTTATTTCTGCACTATATATACTGATCTGTTGGCCTATTTATCAGTCTTTCCACCAACACTGCATTGTTTGGCAATGTTCCAATATGAGTTCATCATTTGTAATAAATGTACCACATTAATGAAGGATGTTTTTAATGTGGGAAAGAGTGGGAGGGGTAGGGTGTGGGGCATATGGGAATCTCGTATATTTTTATGTAACATTTATGAAATCTAAAGCATTTTTTAAAAAATAAAAATATATTTTAAAAAAATAAAACTGTAGCTTTATAATAGTCTAGAAATCTAGTGCTGTAATTTCTCCAACTCTATTCTTCTAAATTGTAATTGATATGTTAGATTGCTTCATTTCTCTTACCTTTTAGAAATAGCTAAATTTTAGAAATTATACACAAATACATAAAGAAATGAAGACACAGACATAGAAAAATTGCTGAGTATTTTTATTCAGGATGTTTTGAATTGCAAAATTTGGTAAGAGTCGATATCTTAGTTTTTTTTCCTATGTATGAATTGGATCTCTTTCTCTATTTTTGAGTCTTCTTTACATTTCTCAGCACTATTTTCTAGTTTTCATGAACAAATTCTGTGCAATTTCAATTATATTTATCCTTATATATATAATCATTTTTATGCTACTTTTAATGGAATTTGTATCAGTTGTAGCTGCTGGTAACATATATGCAAAATTAACATTTAAATATTACTTGAGATATTTTTCAGGTTAGATCATTTACTAACTTCATCATCTTGTGATTTGTTTCTGGTGTCCAGATATCCTTAGGGTTTTATGTAACATTGTTGCTTGAGGCCTCTGTACTTCACAGTTTGTGATATTTGGCTGAGATTTGCATAAGAGTAATCTCCAGAATACCATCCCAATTCCATTTTAAATCTCTTAGCCTTAGCCACTCTGTTTTGTTTTATTTCTATTTGAATGAGAAAACATTACAATTTAAAATTGGCTTTCCATTTTTATGCACTCAATCTTTTTTTTTTTTTTCTTATTGGGCAGGTTAAGAACTGCAGGATAATATTATATAAAATATGAGTTCATGGAGACCCTTGTCTTCTTTTACCAGGGGGAAAATTACAGAGTATTTTCTTATTAGCTATGATAATTGTAATTTTTTCATACAAATATCACTGCATTTTCCTGTAAATAATGTAAATTTTCAAATAGGCAGAAAGTTTGACATTTCATCGTAAACATCTAGAATCCTTTCACCATTACATTAGTTTTTCCAACTAGTTTCTATGATTTTCTTCATTCTCTTTTGTTTAGTTCTTCATATTTCTTCATCTCTACTCATCTACTATTAACACTAATTTCTTTCTTCTGTTAGTTAAAATCTATTTTTGACATACTTTAATGAATTTTTTTTATTTCAGTTATTTTGTATTTAAAATCAAGAGTTTATCTTTGGTTCTTTTATTTCATTTTACTATAATATTTTATTGAAATATTATCATAAATACACATAATATTAGGTAACAATTTAAATGTGTACAATATTGGGACATTGAACATATTCACAGTGATGTGTAACTGCCACCTCACTATTCTTCCAAAATTTTCATTACCTCAAAATGAAACACTGTCAATGTTAAGGAATGTGCCGTAAGATATGTTCATTTTTATATCTGGATTACTTCACTTAATATCTTTAAAATTCTTCTGTGTTTTAGCAAGTAAAAATACTTCATTCCTTCATTATGGCTGAAATAACATACAATTTTATGGATATACCACCATTTGTTTATCTTTTCATCAATTGATGGACTCTAGGGTAATTTCAACCATTTATTTGATGTGAATAATGCCACTTTTAGAGCTGTGTTTAAGTTTTTGTAAATAAATGTTTTCAATTATTTTGGGTAAACAATTAGGAGTGGAACTTCTTGGTTATATGGCAATACTATGTTTAACTTGTTGAGAAAATGACAAACTGTTTTCTACTGTGGCTGCACTATTTTACATTCCCAGCAACAATTTAAAAGTATTTAGATTACTCAATATCCTTGTTAACATTTGTCATTATGTGTATTTTAAAAAATATAGTGTGTTTGTCTAAATTGGTGTAAAATGGTATGCCATTGTGATTTTGTCATTAATGACTGATGGGGAGCACTTTTATATGATTGTTGTACACTCACATTAAGCAAAAAAATATATATTTGGAGCAAAGTGTATTCAATTCATTTGTTCAGTAAAAGTGTTTTGTTTGTCTTTTTGCTGTTTAGGATTTATGAGTTATTTTTTAAATTCTATATACTAGACGTTTATCCAGTACCTGATTTTTAAATATTTTATATAATTCTGTAGATTGTTTTTACTCTTAATTCATACTGTTCTTTATTACATAAATGTCTGAATTTTTCCTTCCTGAAATATCGTCAGTATATTGTGGTAGGTGGTGGTTTCTTAAACCTTATTGTCATAGCATGAACAACAAAGGAAAAGAATATAAATGGGACCTCCTGAAAATTAAACACTCCTTTGTTTCAAATGACTTTTTCAAGAAGATAAAAAGACAGACTCTACAATAAGAGAAAATATTTAGGAACCTCATATTTTTAAGTGTTTGATTTACCTGTTAAATAAAGGGATCATACAGCTTGATAAAAAACAAGTGACTCAATTGAAAAATGACCAAAAATTTGAATAGACATTTTCCAAAGAGGAAATACAAATGGTTGCAGAGCACATGAAAAGATATTCAGCATCATTAGTTAATAGGGAAATATATATCAAAACTACAATGAGATATCATTTCACATCTTATAGAATGGCTATTATTAACAAAAACAGAAAAATACAAGTGCTGGAGAAGATGTTGTGTAATAGGAACACTCCTTCACTCTTGATGGGAATGTAATATGGTTCAGCCTCTGTGTAAGACAATTTGGCAGTTCCTCAGGAAGCTAAATATAGAACTGTCATATGGATCCAACAATCTTCCTACTAGGAATATATTCTAAAGAACTGAAATCAGGGTTGTTAACAGACATTTGCACACCAATGCTCATAGCTGCATTATTCACAATTGCTAAAAGATGAAAACAACCCAAATGTACATCACTGATGCATGAATAAACAAAATGTGGTTTATATATACAAATGAAATACTATTCAGCTATTAGAGGAAATGAAGTTGGGAAGCATATGACAACATGGATGGAATTGCTTACATTATGTGGAGTGAAATAAGCTAGCCACAAAATGACAAAAACTGTATGGTCTCACTAATAGGAACTAAATACAATTATTAAACTCATGGAGTTAAAACATAGAGTATAGATTTCTAGGAGATATAATGAGGGATAAGAAGGGGAGGGTGACGGTTAATGTAAGTAGATTTTTAATAAGGCTGATTTGAGTGTAGAAATGGATAGAGTGGATGGTAACACAGCATTGTGAGTATTACTAACACTGTCTAATTATAAATATGATTGTGACTGAAAGGGGTAGTCTAGGGATGTAAATGTCAATAGAAAGAAAGCTAAAGGATAATCTATGGAATATATAACATAGTGAAGTAGGTGGTGGATGAGCATTGTAGTTAATAGTATAAATATAAGAATGTTCCATGAACTAGAGCAAATGTAAGTAACTACTACGAAGTGATAAGAATATGGTGATACATGGAAAAACGCTATTCTAGCTTATGGAAATTAATGAACTGTAATATTTTAATATCTTTGTGTCAATGGCAAAAAAACTTTCTATAGCAATGGTATGGATCCACAATAGAGTGTTATAAGTGTGTGTGGGATTTTTCTTTTTGGAGTAATGAAAATATTCTAAAATCACCTGAAGTGATGACAGTACAAATCTGTGATGAAACTGAGAGCCACTGAGTGTACACCATGGATGGGTTGTTCAAGGCATGGGACTGTATAATACAGGGATCCCTGTGGTGGATGATGGACTGTGGTTAACAGCACAAATATGAGAATGTTTTCTCATGAACTATAAACAACATTTAATACTAAAAACCAGTGTTAGTAATAGGGTGATTTATGGGAAAAATACACCAAAAGTAAGCAATGGACTATAGTTACTAATATTTTGATGATGTTTTTTCATCTCTTGAACAAAGTTCCACAAAAATGTAAGGTGTTGGTGGTGAGTGATGTATGGGAACCCTGAATGTTATACATGATTGTTTTGTAAACTGACAACTTCTCTAATAATAATAAAAACACTGTTGGAGTATATATAATCATTACTAAATGAATGCATCCTATCTTAAAATTGTTAATGAATTTTAATGATTTATTCCAGGTTTAGTTCTACAAGTTTGGTTTCTATATTTTGCCAATCTTCATGTAAGAATCTTTTCACTGACTCACTCTTCATAACTTTTCTCAGTGTCTTTCCATTTTTATGTTTCTGCTATATTTGAATTTAAAAAGGAAAACAATAAGCATACAGTTATCAGTGATGTTTAACTTTGTTAAGTAGAAGAACAAAGATAGCTAAAAGAAGAAGAATAATTGTTTATTTCCCTTAAACATAAATCTTGCAATTTTATCCTGACCCCACCATCATGGGCCTTTTCAATCACTTTAATATTTTACTACAGGAGTATTACAAGTAAATACATATATATACATAAATAAATATAATATCATATATTATGTGTACATAATTTGAGTATTTGTATGATTTTAAAAATATGTGAAACTATGAAAGTGCAACTTTTAGAAACACATTTAGATTTTCAAAATGTCCTTAGGATTATTTCTATATATCTCAAAGGTGTTATAAATTATACTATTTTAATGTGAAATATGATATAAAAATAATTAGAATATACAGTCCCTCAGGTCAATTAATTTTTTGATTCTTGGAGATATAATGTACATTTATATGAAGAAAATCAAATACAATAGGAAATATGTGATCTCCTTACCCTCATCAATGGTTCACTAAGAAAGGACAACAAATTGAACAGTCCTTTTGGATATTTCTGGCATTATGATTTATTCTAAATTTTCTTTAGAGCCATCTATATATATTTCATTTCTACTTAATATATCATTCACTCACAATTTCACAACATTTCTTGATTTGGCAATTCCACACTAAGCATTTTTCATACCTAAAAGCTGAGTTGATTTTATTTCAGAATCACCAATAATGGATTTTTCCTATACACAGAAAAAGGACAATTGTACAATAGAGAAAGAAATGACATGAATGGAAACTTATAAAGCAATTTTATGCATTATTTCTATTCTTTATGTATTTCATGGCTTTATCCCTTTTGCTTCCCCGGTCAGTTAGAAATTCCAGAAAATGGCCAATTCTACCATAATGAATGAATTTCTCCTCCATGGTTTTTCTGGCAAGTCTAAACTAAGGCTTCTGTAACCATTTTATTCCTACTCATGTAATTAGCCACACTTGTCAGGATTATTCTCATTGTTATTGCCACTACATCCACCAGAAACTTCACACACCCATATACTTTTGCCTCAGGAATCTGTGCATCACAGATGTGTGCTACTTTTTGATCACTTCCCCAATGCCTTTGTCAATGCTCTCTCTCATATCAGGGCCATTTCATTGGCAGGGTGTGCAACTCAGATCTTCCTGGTCATTTACTGTGGACATGTGGAATTGATATTCCTTACCATCATGGCCTGGGACCAGTATATGGCCATTTGCCAGCACCTGTATTACCCTATAATAATGAAGCTTCAGGTATGTGTTTCAAAAATTATAACAAATCAAATAATGACATAACTTGCAAACCAATTATATGATTTTATTAAATGAAATGTGAAGGAAAATATAAATAATACTGCACTCAGTTAAGCAGTTAAATAAATTATGAATTCCATAAACAAAATTCAAAATATATTATATATTTGAATTGTTTATTCAAAATAATTTTGCAAACCATCTGGAAAGTGAAACAAATAAGCCCACAAAATGAGAGCTAAGACCACTACTGTTTCAGTCTCATTATTATGATAAAAAAGATTTGATTGAATTATTTTAACAATTCCATCCTGAATAGAATATTTTCAGAGAAAAATACTTTGTTGTCAGGATACAGATCAATTATTTTACTTTTTCTTCTCTGATATGCTACTTTTTTCCTAAATTAATGGTCATGTATGACAATTATTAAAATATGATGCCTTATTTTATGTGCTAAGGATTAAACCAAGTCAAACACTGCATTTATTTCAGTTTTGCTTGACTCCATAACATAAACTTATGTCTGTTCTGTAGCCTAAAAATGGGTGTCAATATTTTCTCATTAGGATAGAGAAGATAATTCTCTCTAAACTTTTTTTTTTCACTTTTTTTAAAATTGAAGTTTATCATTCATACATGAATATCCACAAACATTAAATGTATATATATGTTGTGAACTTACAAAATAAATATTCATATCATCATATAGGGCTCCCATACATTACCTTACTACCAACACCTTGCATTGTTGTGAAACAATTGTTACAATCTATGAAAGAGAATCATCATAACATTACTACTAACTATTGCTAACACTAACTCCAACTCACCCAGTTAAAGACACACTGTATTAGTATTATATACTTGTTACATTTCATGAGAGAATGTTTTCTTTGTTCTCTTAACCACAGTTCATCTTCTACCACAGGAATCACTGTGTTATATAGCCCCTCACTTCATACAATCATTCAAAGTGTACACTCAGTATCTTTCATACTCATCACAGAGTTGTGCTGTCATGTCACCTCAGACAATTTTACAAAATTTCACTACTCCAAAAGGAAAAACCCCATACTCACTTCTACTCCCCTATTGTTGTTCTTTAGAATTGATATAATATCTTATTTGCCATTGCTGCAAAAATATTACAATATTACTGCTAATTATAATCCATAAGCTACATTAGTCATAATTTTCCTATAAATCACCATATAATTAACAATTTGTAAAGGAATAACATTCTTACACTGTTAACCACAAAATCACTGTTATACAATCCCTACATTATTCTCTAGCTTCCTTTCAATTGAAATATTACATCCACATACTACCCCTTTAAGCCACAATCACATTTACAAATCATCAGCATTTGTTATACTCACTATAAGGTGTTACATCAATTCTAATCATTTCCATGCATTTACAATAAATCTTATTACAATTCTATATACATTAAGCATCATCTCCCATTCTCAACCCAGATTCAATTTCCAAGTAATCTACAGTCTAAAGTTTACCTCTGTCACTTTTCTCATTTTTCAGTTCATATTAGTGATACTATACAATATTTATCCTTTTGTGTCTGACATTTCACTCAACATAATGTCAAGATTCATCCATGTTGTCATATGCAACCCGATTTAATTTCTTCTTAAAGCTGAATAGTATTCCATTGTATGTATATACCACATTTTGTTTATCCAGCATTCAGTTAATGGACACTGAATTGTTTCCATATTTAAGAAATTGTGAATAATGCTGCTAAGAACATTGGCGTGCAAATGTCAGTTGGCATCCTTGTTTTTACTTCTTCTGAATATTCATAGCAACAGGATTGCTACATCATACAATAGTTCTATATTTAATTTCTTGAGGAACCACCAAAATGTCTTCTACAAAGTCTGCACCATTCTACATTCCCACCAACAGTGAAGGAGTATTTCTATTTCTCCATGTTTTGTACAGCACTTATAGTTTTCTGTTTTTGTAATAATGGACAATCTATACAGTTTGAATAATACCTTAGTGTAGTTTTGATCTGCATTTCCCTAGTAGCTAATGATGTTGAAATTTTTTTCATGTGCTTTTTGGCCATTTGTATTTCCTCTTTGGAGAACTGTCTATTCAAGTCATTGGCCCATTTTTTAAAATTAGGTTGCTTGGTTTTTTATAGTTGGATTGTAAGATCTCTTTATATAACATGGATATCAAACCCTTATTGGATATGTGGATTCCAAGTGTTTTCTCCCATTGAGTAGGCTGCCTTTTCAATTTCTTGTCAAAGTCCTTTGAAGCACAAAAGTATTCAAGTTTGAGGAGGTACCATTATCTATTTATTTCATTGCTTGTGCTTTGGGTGTAAGGTTTAAGAAACCACCATTTACCATAAGATCTTAAAGATATTTCCCTACATTTCATTCAAGGAGTTTATGGTTTTAGCTTTTATATTTAGGTCTTTGATCCATTTTGAGTTTATTTTTGTATAAGCTGTGATATAGGGGTCCTCCTACTTTTCTTGGATTTGGATATCCAGTTTTCCCAGCACTATTTGTTGAATATGTTGTGGCCCAGCTGAGACGGCTTGACAGCCTTATCAAAAATCACTTATTCATAAATTTGAGGATCTGTTTATGAACATTCAATTCTATTCCATTGGTCAATATATGTATCTTTATGACAATATCATGCTGTTTTTACCAATGTAGCAAAGTAATATGCTTTAAACTCAGGATATGAGAGTCCACCAACTTCATTCTGACTTTAAGATACTTTTCACTATCAGGACCTATTGCCCTTCCTAATAAAACCCTAATTCCAAGCCAATGAAGTAGACAATTTAATTGAAATGGACAAATTCCCAGAAACACACTTACAACTTGCACTGATCCTAGAAGAAGTAGACAATCTCAACAAACCAATCACATGTAAGGAGATGGTAAAAGTCATGAAAATCCTCACAAAGATGAAAAGCCCAGGACCACGTGACTTCACAGGTGAATTCTACCTATCATTCAAAGAAGAATTAACACGGATCTTGTTCAAACTCTTCCAAAATTAAAACAAGAACACTGCCAAACTCATTCGATGAAGCCACCATCACCTGAATACCAAAGCCAAGTAAAGATAACATGAAAAAAGAAAATTATAGACCAATTTTTCTAATGATTATAGAATAAAAAATCATCAACAAAATACTTGACAATCAAATACAATGGCATATTAAAAGAATTATACATCATGACCAAGAGGGTTTTAAACCAGATATTTCAACAAAAGAAAATAAATCAATGTAATATATCACATTACTAAATTGAGGAAGAAAAATCTCATGACAATCTTGATTGATGCAGAAAAGTCATTTGACATAATCCAACATCCATTCTTCATGATAAGAATAGAAAGAAACTTACTCAACATGATAAGTTGAGCAACATGATGAGTCCAGCAAAGTGGTAGGATACAAGATTAATACACAAAAGTCAGTAGCATTTCTATATACCACTAATGAGCAATATAAGGAGGAATTCTGGAAATTAATTCCATTTACAAGAGACTAAAGCAATCAAATATTTAGGAATAAACTTAACGAAAGACATAAAGGACTTTCATTTGGAAAACAACTATTGCTAAAAGAAAGCAAAAAAAAATCCTTAAATAAATGGAAGTACATCCCAATTCCATAGATTGGAAAAATAAATATTGTTAAGATGTTAATTCTACCCAAATTATCTACCGATTCAATGCAATCCCAATAAAACTTAAAAACAGACTTTTTTTTTTTAAACAGAATTGCAAAGACCAATTGTCCCTAAACTTTTATTTTCAAAAGTGGCATAAATTTTGCTTCATTGTATTAGTTTTCTTGATCTGCCATAATAAATTATCACAAACTGGTGACTTAAAATATAAAAATATATCCTCTCATATTTTTGGAGACCTGCAGGCCAAAATCAAGTTGTCTGAAAAGTTTATCCCTTCTGAATGATCTGAGGAAATATCTAGTCCCTGCTTGTCTCCTACCTTCTCCTCTTCTTTGCTGCTTAGGAAAGAGTATTCAGATAGGTCACATAGGAGTCTAGGGTAATGATTTCACTCTAAATTCATGATTATATATACTTTTCATCTGTTTTGAACTTTTTGAAATGAAATATAATAGTCAATTTTAAAATTTTCTATGAAGCTGTTACAAAAGAATTTTTTCCTTTTCACAATTTCTCTTGTTTTCCATTTCTGAAATTTTTAGGATGACCAAATATTTAGAGGTAAATTCTCATTTATCTGGATCTATACCACTACTTTCATTACAGGTGACATTCCATGGAATTACATTGTGTTTTTTTAAGTCATTCCAACTCTTATGATGTAGAATCATATAATTCAGCAACCAAGGAATGGTGGCTCTGCAAATACTTTTGAGGAACTGTGAAGTGTACACCTGACAAAAGCAATATTAGAGTCAACAAACATAGATAATGTTTGTAGAGTATTTCTGAACCAGCCTCCTTTTGGTCAAGTTCAAATCATGTGAACAGATTCTGTGGGCTTGTTGACACCCCACTCAATTTACCTGTTATTACATTTTTAAATAGGGACTTTTGAAAAGAGGCGATATTAACCAAAACACATGTGCCACAATGAATTGGCTAGAAATTATGTATAGTAATTCTATTTTCAAGCAACTTTGCAGAAAGCACAGCTAAAGCACTTCATCTTTTTTTAAAGACACACAGACTACTCATTTTTCCTCATAATTTTCATTTTAAGTAAAGTTTTAAATGCAGCATTCTAATTCAGTGTACACTTCTTTTTCCTCTTACAGTGAAGAAATCAGAATGTAGACAAAATACAATTTATTCATCTTTTCCAAGATTTTTGTTTCAACAGATACAGAGATGGCAAAATATTAAAGCAACGTTAAAGAAAGAACCAATGTAGAAGTATTAGAACCTCAAAAGAGTTTGCACATCTTTCCTACATGGGAGAGACCTTCAGTCCAATGCTCATATTACAAGGTGTCCAATTTCCAATTTTGGTAAGTATTGTAAAATGCTTAGCAAGTACCTGAAGACCTTCATTCCCTATATATCTAAATTTACTACAGAAATACAATAGTGACATCTATATTTAGTCATTTCTGTTAAAGAATTTTTTGAGTGAAAAATATAATTACTTAGTTCCTGAGAAGCAGTAACAAATACATTTTAGTTTATGACTTACAGAAAATACATTTCCTGAGAAGCAGTAACAAATACATTTTAGTTTTTATGACTGAGATAATCATGTTAGATTCATAAGAAACAAATGTTATAAACTTTGAGAACATTTAGAGCTCTATAGATAATTACATTTTTACTTTTTTACTTTCTTTTCAAAATTATTTGTTTAATAACATTACCTATAAGATATAGATTTACATGTAATAATATCATATGCCAAGGAGACACAGAAATCAGTGTGCATGACTGTACGAATCATAATTGCGTCTAATTAACAATGTTAAAAAATATCTGATAAAGTAGCAACCTTGCCGGTATTCCGGAAAATCAGAAAAACTCTACTTTTACATACATTTCCTGATGTAATTATCATTTTAATGGATCTTCCAGATGTGTAAACTATGTATGATGGTCATAAAAATAAAATGTAAGTTTCATGAATAACCTGAGCAACAAATTGAATACTTATCAGTACTTATTGATAGACAACTATCCTAATTGACATTTGGGGTGGTTTAGCTTGTGTTGAGATATTTATTAAGTAACTGGCTCATACAGATATGGAAATAAAATGAGTTTTGGTGCAAAGACTTACCAGTCTTTTCTCATCTAATCTCAAAAAATTTAGATGGTATCTCTCCTAAAGGCAAGGACAACATTAATAAAATAAGTAATCATTAAAATGCTACTATCACACACTTAATGCAATATTTATTTTTCACCTATATTCAGCTGACTCTTATAGAGGCAACTCAGTTGTTTTCTGAGATTATTAATTTTTTCAGAATACATTAGATCAAGAACATGTTGAAATATTTTATTTTGATGAAGTTCAATTTATATATAGTATATTGTGCCATATAATGAAATTTATGTTCCCCTTTCTATTTTTATTTTTTTTTCAGGTTATTAATTTTATTTCTATAATGTGTGTGTGTGTATTCTATTTTTCTTCGTTATATTATATATATATAAGTTATATGTATTTACATTTCACTTTTATTAAATTTATAGAATAAATTTTATAATGAAGAAACACAATTAATGCATTATTTCTGATTTTCATAATTGACTCTTACATAATCATTGCTAATGTTTGACTTTTTCACAGTCTCCCACCCTAATTTCAAGAGGGCAATTTAAAAAACTGATTTTTAAATAACTTCAAATTTAAGTTAAAGTATATTTGCAAACATGAGAAAAAATAATATAAAACTCCAATATACTCCCAACCTTGATACCCAGATTTACCGACTTTTACCTTTTTGCCACTTCTGTTATTTCTATTTCTACCTAGCCATCTATCTTTATCTATCTGTCTATTATCTATCTATTTTATATCTATCTAATCTTCTAATTATTTGAGAGTGTGTTGCATACCTAGTATACCTTTACCATTTAATAGTTCTATGAATATTTCATAAGAACAAGGACTTTCACTCAGGTAACTTTATTAGGTACAATTATTAATTTTAAAAAGAAATTTAACATTAATATAAAGAATGCCATTTTTGTGTCTTTCATTTTCAATTGTCCCAATTATGTTCTCTTGGGCAATTTTCATTATTAGATCCAGTTCAGTATTGCTTATTGCTTCTTATTTTTATTGCCTTTTTAGTCTCTCACTTTAAAAAAATTGTGTTAACATAAATACACACATTTCTTATGTAAAAATCCCTCATGCCTAAAATTGGATGGCATTAATCACAATCACAATGGTGTTCTACCATGAACATCATCCATTACTGAAACTTTTCCATCACCCTACACAGAGACCCTGCACCCATTATGCATTAACTCCCCGGATACACCTCTCTCTGGCACATGATAATCTGCACACACTTTCTGTCTCTATGAATTTGCATATTCTGATTATTTCATATAATTGGAGCCTACAATATTTGGATTTTGTGTCAGGATTATTGATGCATGTTGTTTCTCTCTCCTACACACATGCACATGTATGGAAAGAAAAATCATAACCTTTGTCACACTGCCTGCTTTATAAAAAATTATAATTATACTACAAATAACATTACCTTATCACATATTAAATGATGAGTTAAATGATATTGATTTACTACCATTTTTAAATATCAATTAAACAAGTATGTTAATGTATTGCACAAAGTCCATCAGACAAAACTGATGCTCAAACATGAATTATTCAACTCTCTGAATCATGGGAAAACATACATTGAAAGACACCTTGAAAGAAGAAATTTAGGAAGATATTTACAAAGTATTGGGGTCTGAGATCCAACTACTTAAGGCATGATTTCAATGTAGAGAACTATTTGGGTTTTGGCAAATTGCACAACAGATGGGCATAATGAGAAATAGATGTTGAAGTGAGATATTGGAGCAAATATTTCTGAGGTCCCTCTTGTCTTATAAGCAGGTGGTTTGCCTTGGTGAACAAATTTTTGACTATAAATGTTATTATATTTTAATTTCCTGAAAAAAGTGAAGTTATTTATTGATTTGCAATTCATTGATTTAAAGTTTACTGGTTTACAGTTCCTTCTGTTCTGGCATTTACTGCAACCCACAGTTATGTTTATGCATATATTCTCAGCTCTCATTTCCACCTTGTATTTATTCACCTGCCTCATCTGAAATGTAGATTATTCCTGTTTATCAATGTGATCAATCCAAATTGCACTCTTCTATGGTGTAATACCATTGAATATCAAGTTTCCAGTCACGGTCATTTAAAATTCTGTAAGTGTGAAATTTTCATGTTGTTGGATGATTGTTTAGAGGGGACAGTAGCTGTACCATATCATTTAAGAAAATGGAGATCACATTTAAAGCATTATAACAGAGACACACAATAAGAAAATAATCAGTATCAGAGTTTATATGTATGTCATTTTTATTAACTCCAGGAGCCAACCATACTCAAATTAGAGCAAGAGAACAGATTCCATTTCCACTTGAAAAAAATCAACAGCACCAAATATATTGTTATTTAAAAAAATACTTTTTTATTTTACAAAAGTTATTTCTTAGGAATATTATATAATCAAAAAGTTCTGCAGGGATATAAGCAGAACAATTTCCCCTAAGATTGCACTTGTTCTTTCCAAGAACATTTCCATGTCTTCTTGCCCATAAGACTGTCTTTCAACATGGTAACTGGCTTCCTTCAGGGCAAGTGAGTGAACAAAGTAAGAGAAAAAAAAATTGGTCTTCAGAGTAAATTCACCACCATAATCAGATGCTTAAACATCAGCAAAAAATTACAAACCATACTAAGGAAAATAACAGGAAAATATGGCCCATCAAAAGGATCAAATAAAAAAACCCTAAAAAGACACAGGATTTAAGACATCTAATAAAAGATGTTCAATGTTTACACAAATTTCTTAAATCAATTCAAGATGTTGAAGGAAAATATGAATAAAGCATTAAAGGTGGTTAGAAGACACTGTGTAAGCATAAAGAACAGTTTGAAAGCCTGCAAATTAAAGTAAAAGAGCTTATGAGAATGTAAGACAGAATGGATGAGATTAAAATATATATTACAGGTAAAGACAAATGAATTTAAATGGCTGAGCGACTTCAATGTGAGTCCGGAGGTCATTCCAGAAGTTAAGCTTGTGCATGTCTCAGCAGGATCTCACTGACTGCCAAAGTAAATACTACCTCAAATAGTAGGGCTTCTGAAGGCTCTGGAGACATCCAAACACTATAGACAGGACAGATAGCTAGGAGTTTGATGCCTTGCCAGAGGGCTCTACTTTGGAATTTATACTCCTCCATGTGACAAAGATGGACTCAGTTGTGATTTCCCTAAACATGGCTCTTCTGACCCTTCTATTTGAACCTATAATAAGTACTAGGGTTGATAGCTGTACATCCAAGGGAATAAAATCTTTGGGCCATGAATCTCAGTGGAGTTGCAACACCTACACTCCAGTTCATTGGACTCACTTAGGACAAATGACAAGGAGATGATAATGAACAATTATCATACCAAGAACCAAGAGAGTCTACAACTGCAAGCAAGAAAGTCCCATCCATCTGCCACATGGGATAAAAGTACCCTCCTTCAGTTAGAGGTGGAGTGGGCATCACCATACCAGAATCCTCAAGATTCGGGAATGAACTATGTACTAAAGTAGACTTACTGATTCTATAGTCTAATCACTATAGACTTATTGTGATTCTAAGAGTGGAAGAAATTATATCATTGATATGGAGGCAGTGGTCACTGGAGGCTCTGAGGGCAGGGAGAGGGAAACACATGTGTAATGTGGGGGTATTATTGGGACTTGGGAATTGTCCTGAATCACATTACAATGACAGATAAAGGACATTACATATCTTGCCATAACCTACAAAATTGTGTGGGAGAGAGCGTAAACTACAATGTAAACTATAATCCATGCTTAGTGGCAATGTTCCAAATGTTTTCATCAACTGTAATGAATGCACCCCACTAATGAAGAATGTTGTTAAGGTGGGAAAATGTGGGAGATGTAGGAAGCAGGGCATATGGGAATCCCCCATATTTTTATGTAACATTTATCTAATCTAAGTATCTTTTTAAAAAAAAATCAAAATATATTTTAAAAAAGAAAAATATATATATATTTTACAGGCATGTAGAAACAGATTTGAATTTGTAGAGGACAGAATTAATTAAGTGGAGATTGGAGCATTTGAGCTAGAAAAGAAAGGCAAACAGAGATAAAATTATGGAAAAAATGAAACAGAGTTCCAGAGAATTGAATGAAAACACGAATGCACAAACATATGCCTTAAAGATGCCCCAGAAAGAGAAGAGAAAGGAAAAGGGGCAGAAAGTATATTTGAGGAAATAACGACTTCAAACAGAATAAATCCATACTTTATTCATTTTATCCTTTATCTTTCCATTGTCATATCTTAATATTGTCTGACACTTTACTCTTTTTGTTACCCTTACTAAGAGTATTTGTCATTTTGTGTCTGGCTTGGTTCATTCAACATAATGTCCTCCAGATTCATCTATGTTGTCATTTGTTTCAAGACTTCATTTCTTCTTACTGCTGCATAACATTCCATCACGTGTATACTCCACAATTTGTTTATCCATTCATCAGTAGAAGGACAAGAGGATTGTTTTCAGTTTTGGGTTGTCATGAATAACACTGCTATGAATATTGTTGTGCAGTGTCTATTAATGTCACTGCTCTCAGTTCTTCTGGGTATATACATAGCAATGGTATTGCTGAGTCCCATGGAAAGTCTATATTCAACTTCCTTAGGAACTGCCAAACAGTTGTCCACAGTGGCTGTACCATTCTACATTCCCATCAAAAGTGAATAAGCATTCCTATATATCCACGTCCCCTCCAATATTTATAGTTTTCTGACTTTTGAATAGCAGCCAGTCTAATAGGTGTGAAATGATATCTCATGGTAGTTTTGATTTCCATTTCCCTAATTTGTAGAGATGTTGAACATTTTTTCATATGTTTCTTTGCCACTTGTGTTTCTTCTTTGGACAGTTGTCTTTTCAAGTCTTTTGCCCATTTTTAATCAGAAAATTTGTCTTTTTACTGTTGAGTTGTATGATCTCCTTATATATTGTGGTTATTTAACCCTTATCAGATATGTTCTTGCAAAATATTTTTCTCCCATTGACTCAGTTGTCTTTTAACCCTTTTGATATGTTCTTTAAGGTGCAAAAGTGCTGAATTTTGAGAAAGTCCCACTTTTCTATTTTTGTTGTTGTTGTTCTCATACTTCAGTTATAACATTTAAGAAACTGCTGTCTACCACAAGATCTTGAATATGTTAACAATCTTTAGGCTTTAGTAGTGGAAAACAAAATATCATTAACAAGTCATTTCTGCCTAAATTGATATACAGACACAAGATAATTCCGATAAAATTTCCAATGGTCTTTTCTAAAGAAATTAAAAACCAATTATCAAATATATGTTTAAGTGTATGGAGCACCAAATAGCCATACACATCTTTAAAAAGTCTGAATTTAAAGGACCCTCTTATGAACCAACTATATTATGTGAAATATAAATATATTCTGTGAAATATGAATATGGTTAAATTTATACAACCATTTATACAACCATTTTTCTTTAAAACTAAACAAATGTTAGTTAATATTACAAAATGTTAATATCAGACAAAAAAAAACCATTATAATAAATGAAGGAGACCAGACACAGAGTACTATATATTGTGTACTTCCATTTATAAAAAATATAAATATAAATCAATTTATAAAGATGAAATATGTTTAGTGCTTATGTAGGTGTGAGGAAGGAATGCTAAGGGGTGTACAGTCTTTATTTTGGAGTAATAAAATTGTTTTTAAATTTCTGAGATGACGAATGTACAACACTGTGATTATATTTAAATCCATTGATTTTACACTTTGGATAGATCACAAATATGTGACTAGATCTCAAACTGCTTAATAATCAAATAAATAAATGTGCAAGAATAACCAGAAACAGCACCTATATACAACAGGGGAAACAGAGAGATTGCTAGGTGAGGAATTTTCTTGTTTGTTTCTTTCACTGTTTTTTGTTTATTTATTATTATTGAAATAATGAAAATGGACTAATAACCCTAAACTACCCCTCTATCTTTGCAGAGGCAATGAAATTAACAGCTTGAAGCCTGGTTCCAGTGAGAGCAAAGTAGACATATTTCCCAAAGAATTGTGTTTGTGTTTAGGGATAAGTGAAGGATTGATGCAAGGTACATTTATTTGTAGCACCCAGCTTGGTACTCTTTCATGGGGGAAAAATATATTTGTGCAACTAATTCTTCAAAAATATAGAAAAGCAAATGAAGAAGCTGTTGTTTCCTGGGGAAATTGACAGTACTCAGGAAAACCACATATATTCCATAAGCCTGGGAAGAAAAGTTGAAGAGAAAGTAACAAAAACTCTAACGAATAATAGGTAATCTAGAAAGCAAGACATGCCAGAGTGTAAACACTCAGAAAAGATCTAAGAACCTGAGTTTTCATCAGTGTATATACATTCTCAGCTAAAATAGGAAGTGACTAAATTCATAGTTTAAGAAAACTTAGGTACGACTGAAGAAGTGCTGTTACACAAAATCATTCTGCAAGTACAGGGATAATTTCTACATTATTATTTTCCATTTATTTATTTGCTCCAAGTGTGTAAGCCACAAGTTGGACAGAAGCTAAAAAAATAGAGATGCTAAGCTCCTTAAACAATAAAGAGCAAAATCATTTTTAAAAAGAGTGTAGAAAAGTCATTTTATAAAACATGACTCACACCAAGCACCAAATCTGAGGAGGTTGAAATATCTAATTTTCAGATTTACCACATTATAGTATTAAAAAGCTTCACTTGTCAACAAAAATTATGAACCTTTCAATATAACAACAAATGGTAACTGTGGCACAGGAAAACAAAAAGTAATTAACAGAAATTGTCCCTAAGAAACACGGACATAAGTGGTACTAGACAAAGAATTAAAGTTAACTACTCTAAATACGCTCAAGAGCTATCAAAAATAATGGACAATGAAATAAAACAAAGCAAGAGAAAAATGTCCTTTAATTTGAAGTAATGAATAAAGACATAGAAATTATGAATTAAAAACAAAGACTAATTATGAAGCTGATAAAATGCAATTATTGAATGGAAAAGAACATTACAGTGTTTCAATAACATTTTTGAAAAAGCAGAAGAAAGAATCAACACACATGAAGAAAAGTAAATTCAAGTGAACCAATTTGTAGAAAAGAGGAATATAAGAAGGTCAAGAGGTAAACAGAGACTAAAAGAACCAAAGAACATCATTGAGCATACCACGAATAAAAAATTAGGAGTCCTAGAAGGGAAAGATAACAAAATATGTGCAGAAGGAATATTTGAAGAAATAAGGTGAAAATTGTAACAAATTTCCTGAGAAAACATGGCGAAGTGTAAGGTGTTGTTTGAACTCTTATCAACACAGCAACACATTACAATCAAATGCTTGAAAACCAAAGTAAAAGAACCTTGAAAGCCATAACAGAACAGTGACTCATCACATGCAACAGAACTTTCCATAAATAAATAGATATTTTATATCAGAAATCATGGGAACTGAGGGCTAATTAGATGATATATTTAAGGTCATGAAATGGAAGAAATATAAAAACTGAGAAAGAAACCTATTTCTCCAAAATCAGCTTTCAAAAATGAAGATAATATTAAGATGTCACCAGATAAAACTAGCTACTAGTTATCAAGTACAGAGGTGGGAACGCTCTTGTGGCAAAATGACAAGGAAAGGTCACTGGTTTAGGGTGTTGGTTGGGGGGTCATTCTGGACAGGGCACACCTGGAGCTGGCTTCTAGGGAGTTTGTGAGTGTTCATTCTGTCATAATGTGTTGTATCAGTGGATGGAGGTCCACAAAATGAGTGGGAGGGAGTTGGATTCCCATTTTTGGTAGGAACAATTTGTTCAGAGATAGGCAGGCTGGAGTCTCTCAAGAGCAGGGCCATTTCCTAGTGGAGGAGGACAGACCAGTGTGTCAAGACTTCTTGTTGCATGTAACTATGAATCTTGTCATCCAACGAGTCAAGCCAGGGTGTTGTTGTGGGCCCTGGAGGGATGGGGTGGGAGGAATAGAATAGATCAAATAAGGGATATTTGGTCATCAGTAGAAATGTTCTTCATTACCTTACAGTGATGGACACAGGACATGGAAAATATCATTAGAGTTTATAAAAGTGTACGGTCTAAAGTGTAAAACATGGTGTGGACCATTGATAGTGCTTAGTAGCTATGTTTCACTATTTGTATATCAGTTATAACAATGCAATGATCCACATATAAAAAGGTATTGATGTGGGGGGAGGAAGGGGGCAGATGTTGGGTATGTGAGGGTCTCCTGTGTATGACTTTGCTGTAACCTAAAACTTCTGTGAAAACAAAATGAAAAATGGTGAGACACTGGGGAGTGAAGGGGGGAAGGTGTCACGATACAGACTGGATGCCGGATATTGTAGTGATGAAAGGCAAAAAGGTCAAAAAAAATTTTTTTTTGTATTTTTCATTTTTTTAAATTTCCCAATATTTTAATTGTTTTTGTTTTTAATTTTTTGAAATTTTTATGTATTTTATCTCTTACATTTAAACTTATTGTTATTAATTCATTTTCCTATTTATTGTATTCAGCTATTAAAATGGCTTCATCTTTGAAGAAGCTTTGGATCACAGAAGGGTTACAACTGGGGCGGGGGAGGACTGTTGGTGTGGGGTGTCAGGGATGGGTGGATGCATGGGAGGAAGTTCACCTGAGCATAATTATAAGGTATAAAAAGGTATTCCAATGTTCTTGGGGGTAGTGCCACAGTGGGTGGAGAATCATTCAATAAAAGAGAGAATATTGAATTCCCATCCTGGAGAGCTCTGCCACTTTCCCTAAGGGAGCAGCAACAGTCCCTTAAGTGCAGGGACAGTGACTGGCAAAGGAAGATGATCCACTGATTGGCCCTTGATATTTATGTCTAGCCTTATGATTCTTTGCTCTTGAAACTGAGACTTATCCTATTGTTATGGGGTGCCTAAAGGTTGCCTCCTGAGAGCCTCCTTCTTGCTCAAACATGGACTCTCTCGAAGCCAAACTCAGCATATGAGTGCATTACCTTCCTTCCAGTGTGGGACATTACACCCTGTGATGAGCCTACCTGGCACCGAGGGATTGCTACCAAGTGCCAACTGGCAATGTGACTGGAAAAAAAGACCTTGAATAAAAGGGGGAAAAAGTAAAGACAAGTGAGTTTATATGGTAAGAGACTTCAAAATGAGTTGGGATTTCATCCCAGAGGTGACGTTTATGCAAATCTCAGTAGGATCTCATAGAATTCCAAAGTGGATATCATCCCACTTTGAGGGCTCCTGAGGGCTCTGGAAACATCCAGGTCCCATGTCAGGGTGGATAGCTGTGGAATTTGGTGCTTGCCAATGGGACTTACTTTGGAATTTGTGTTCCTGAGAGTGAAAGAATTGGATTCAACTATGTCTTCCCTGCACATGGCTTATCTGTCCCTTCTATTCAAACTTATACTTGGTGCTGGAGTTTGTAGGTGTACATCCAGAGAATTGAATCTTTGGGCTGTCCATGTGCCAGCTGGGCCGGGAACCTCAGTGAAGGAGCAACTTCTATTCTACAGCTCACTGGACTCACACAGGACAACTGGCAGGGAGATGATGATGGACACGGCCATTCCAGGGAATGGAGAGAATCTGCAGCTGCAAGCAAAATAATCCCATCCATCTTCCTTATGGGATATAAGACCCCTCTCAATTGGAGGTGGAGTGGACATCACCATGCCACACTACTCAAGATTGTGGGGGATAGCTATGGACTAGAGTGGACTTACTTGTATTCTACTATAGACATATTGTGATTCAGGCAATGGAAGAAATTACAACACTGATGTGGAGCCAGTGGCCACTGGAGGCTCTGGGGGCAGGAAGAGTGAAAATCAGTTGTAATACATGGGACATTTTGGGGACTTGCGAATTGTCCTGAGTGACATTGCAATGACAGATATAGGCTATTTTATATCATCATATAACATGCAAAATTGTGTGGGAGAGAGTGTGGTCTACAATGTGAACTATGGTCCAGGCTTAATGGCAAAGCCCCAGGGTGTGTTTATCAATTGCAATTAATGTGCTACACTAATAAAGGATGTTTATGTGGGAGGTTGTGGGAGGTGCGGGAGGTTGGGCATATGGGAATCCCTATATTTTTTGTGTAGCATTTATGTAATCAAGTATCTTTTTAAAAAATAATATATATATATATATGAACTTACATAGATAGAAGTGATACTTGCACATCATGAGAACATACTAAATGTCACTGAAATGTTCACTTTAAAATGGTTAATTTTATTTTAAGTGAACTTACCTTTACAAGATATGTATGTCACTTCCAAGTTAAGATAAATTTGTAATAAGTAAAATTTGTCCATCAAGAAAAATCAGTTTTCAAAGATGGAAACATAATGGTGATTTTCAATACTTACTGTTGCATACTGCATTCGACATTTCTCCAGGATTTAAACGATCAATTGAAGTGCCATCTCAGAAGCTGTTTTTCATACATCTGATGTATTCCTTGAAAGTAAATTTCTCCCGTTGAAAATTAAAAATCTGAAAGAAAAAAATTCACCCAAAGGAATTCACTATGTAGAAACTTTCCTGCAGTAAAGAAGACAAAGTTAAGATATACCCCCAATTAACTTAGAGTTGAAGGAGTTCAAAAGTATTCCGTAACCATAATAAATTCAGAAGGGAAACGCTGAGGCAGAAATAATAAAAGAAAAACCTGCACATTAATTTGAAATCATATGTAGAAATAAAGAAAAATGGTAAAGGAGACTAGGTAAATACAAAAATCAGTACTAATATTTTTTGTTTTGGAACTCCTCTTTTCTCTAGTAGATTCTAAATCCTTATGGTATTGAAAGGGAATTTTGGCAATAAAACAAACATGAAAAATAGAAAAAAATTGAATGTCTCACACTTTCTTAATTTAAAACATACTAGGAATCACAAATGGATAAATACATAGAATAATTGAATAGAACTGAGAATCCAGAAATGTGATATTCACTATTGTGAATTGATTTTCAACTAAGATGCCATGAACATTCAATAAGACTAAAATGTTATCTCTTTAACAAATCATGCTTAGACAATTAAATATTCACAATAATGAATATAAAATGAAATTGGAGCTCTACTTCACAACTTATCCAAAAACAGTAACTCAAAACTGGAACAAATATATAAATATAAGAGCCAGATTTATGCACATTTTAAAGAAAAACACAAGGGCAATTCTACATGATCTTGGAATTGTCAATGCATTTTTTATTATTATCACACAGCACCATTCACAAATGAAAACATAGATAAAATAAGCAGAATCCAAGTTTTAAAATAATGTGCATGAAAGACTCCTGCAAGAAAGTGGATAGAAAACCAGAGAATGGAAAAAAATATTTTTAAATTCATATATTTGATTGGGATCTAGGACCAGATCATGCAAAGAAATCCTATAAACTTTACTACAAAAGATAACCCAATTAAAAAATGTTCGATGTATAGGAAAATTTGTTCAATACTCTTCTTTATCTTAAAACTTATTACAAAGACACAGTAAAAAAAATAATATAGTATTTTCACAAATACAGATATATAGACCAGTGGAATCAAATTGATATGCCAGAAATCAACCCATATATTTATGGATATTTATGGCTAACTAAAATTTGACAAGTTGGCAAGGACCACTCAATTGGGAGAGAATAGTCTATTCAAAAAATGGTGCTGGGAAAGTTGGATATCCATTTGCAAAAAAAAAAAAAAAGAAGAGACTTTGAACTCAACAGCCTCTGGCTGGTGACTATGGACAGAGCAGGACACAAGGATTCACCTCCCTAGGAAGCCAGAGAAAGAGGGGTGCAACCTAAGGTTGATTTGGCCTACCAATTCAGTCTGCTGTGATCCATTAGCCTCTTCAGGGAAGGTGGGACAATGCCATTTCTGCACAGCACTAAAGAGATGTGACCTCTCAGTCATCCTTGCTACTGACCTTGACTGGTTTTTGAAGCTGCAAAGGGGAGTGAAATTATTTCCTACCCTGGAGTAGCCGTTTGGCAATTTGATGTAATTATGAATTCTAAAAACATAATTGGATCATGCTTGTAAACTGATCTGTTAATCTGGGCATGATTAAATTATGATTAGGGAGTTTGACTGGGGTGGTACACCTGTCAAATGGTAACAGAGGTGTCCTAAGGTGAGCTCAGGGAGAACAGAAACCTCCCGTGGAGCAGAAGGGCAAAAGCTCGCTTGGTCTTGATTTTCAGTAGGAACACAGACCGTGAAAGTGGGGCCTCACAATGCTTCTGACCTTTGGGTTTTAAGCAGGAGGTGTCAGAAAAGTTACCACAGGGATAACTGGCTTGTGGCGGTCAAGCGTTCATAGTGATGTCGCTTTTTGATTCTTCAATGTTGGCTCTTCCTATCATTGTGAAGCAGAATTCACCAAGTGTTGGATTGTTCACCCACTAATTCCGGGGACAGTGCCAGGTGGGGGAATCGAATATAAAAGGCAAGGAAAAGGACAGAGGCAGCAGTTTTTGAGAAGCAGTTTTGGTGTTGGAGAGAAGGCTCCAAGAGAAGAGAAGTGAGCTGTTCGCCTGATAGTCTACAGCTGACTTGGGGAGGAACCAGACTCAATAAGCCTGTAGAGAAATGCAGCCCTGGAAAGAAAGGAACCCAAGAAGCCTGAACCCTGGCAAACATCGGCAGCTGTCTTGCTCCAACATGACGAAAATGGACTTTGGTGAGAGAAGAAACTTAACACTTTATGGCCTGGTGTCTGTGGACTTCTACCCCAAATATATACCCTTTATAAAGACCAACCCATTTTTGGTATTTCACATTAGCACCCCTTTGGCTGACTAATACACCTGGAAAAGGGAAAGTGCTGCCAGTAAAGGTGGAATACAGTCTCTGAAAAAGTTTGAATTGTGAGGCTTTGAACCCAGGCAGGCTCCTCTATCACTTTGTTGCTGTCTGTCTTGCAGTGAACACATTTTGACCAGGCTTTGAACTTAGAAGGCTGCCAAAGACCACCATCTGGTGGCAGAAAAGGAAATGCATGTAAAGAAATTAAAAAATAAATAAGTTAGAGAGGCATTTTCTGGCATGCACAGTTTTCCTCCCCAAGGCCCTTGGAAATGGGTCTGCAACCCATTACTGGGCCCATGGCCTATATTTGAGCAACTAACAGGGGCAATCCTAAAGATTTAGGAAAGATTGAAACATGAATCAAAGAATGTCATTAATACACAGCCTCCCACCACTAAAACCCTACCCAAGAGAGAGAAATAGAGCATCAGAGTAAACTCATCATCATAATCACATGACTAGACATCAGCAAAGAATTACAAGTCCTACTAAGAAAATGGAAGAAATGGCCCCAATAAAGGAATATTTAAAAGTCCTAAATTACACACAAGAGTTCAGATGACTAATCAAAGAGACTCATAGAAATTTCAAATCAAAGTAATGAGTTGAAAGATAATACTGTTAAAGAGATAGAGGACAATAAGAGTACACTTGGTGAGCACAAACAAGAATTTGAAAACCTGAAAAGGAAAATAACCAAGTTCATGGAAATGAAAGAAACAATAGATGAGATTAAAAATACATTAGAGGCATACAAAAGCAGACTTGCAATGACAGAAAAAAGAATAAGTGATACAGAAGACAGAACAGCTGAAATTGAAGAAAGAGAAGAATGCAGAGAGAAAACAATGGGAAAAATTGAGGAGGACTCAAGGAGATGAGTGATAACATGAAGCACAACAGCATATGTGCCATTGGAGTTCCAGAAGGAGAAGAGAAGGTGAAAAGGGCAGACAGAGTATTGGAGAAAATAATGGCTGAAAATTTTCCGACTCTAATGAAATAAGTTAATTTATATGTCCAGGAAGTACAGCACACCCCATCAGAATAAATCTGTATAGAACTTCTCCATGACACATACTACTCAGAATGTCAAATGTGAAAAATAAAGAAAAAATTCTGGGAAGCGGGAGTGGCTCAGTCGATAGAGCCCCCGTTTACCATATGGGAGGCCCTGGGTTCGCTTCACGGGGCCTCCTTGTGAGGGCAGGCCGGCCCACGCAGCCTAGTGGGCTGATGCAGCAAGCCCTCACAACAGGAAGCAGGTGTGGCTCAACCGATAGAGCCCCCATTTACCATGTGCGAGGCCCCGGGTTCGCTTCCCCGGGCCTCCTTGTGAGGGCAGGCCAGCCCGCGCGGCTCGAAGGGCTGATGCAGCGGGGCCTCACAGCAAGGGGAAGATAAGCAGACACGGAGAAGACACACAGCGAATGGACACAGCAAGCACAAGCAGCAAGGGGGAGATAAATAAATCTTTAAAAAAAAGAAAAAAGAAAAAATTCTGACACCAGCAAGGTAGAAGCAAACCATCATATAAGAGGGATACCCAGTAAAACTTAGTGCAGATTTCTCATCAGAAAACATGGAGGTGAGAATACAGTGGTATGATATCATTAGGATTCTAAAAGAGATATTAAAAATAAATAAAAATAAATAAAAAATAAAAGAGATATGTTGCTGGCCAAGAATTCTTTATCCAGCAAAATTGTCCTGCACATACGAAGGTGACTATAAAATATTCAAAATTAAACTGAATTTAAGTGAGTTCATAAGAAAGAATCTGACTTTGCAGGAAGTATTAAAGGGAATCTTTTAGCCTGAAAGTGAAAGACAGTAGAGAGAGGCTTGGAAGAGGGTGTAGAAGGAAAGACTCTCAGAAAGGATGATCAATAAATTAAAAAGACAGATGAAAATTAGAAATGACATATGAAAGCCAAATAATAAAATGATGGAAGTAAATAATACATTTAGAGTAATGTCATTGAATCAAAAGTTATAGTCTGAAAGAATGAAGGAAAAAAAAAAAACATGACCTAGCCGTATGCTGCCTAAAGAGACTTACCTTAGACCCAGGGTAATAAACTGGCTGAAAGTGAAAGGTGGGAAAAAGGTATTCTGTGCAAACAGTAATCAAAAAGAGCAGGGATAGTTATACTAATATTGAACAAAACAGATTTTAAATGCAAAAAAATTATAAGAGGTACAGAAGGCCATTATATATTAATAAAAGACACGATCCTTCAGGAATAAATAACAGACATAATTATCTATGCACCTAACCAGGGTGTCCCAAAATACATGAGGCAACGTCTGGCAAAACTGAAGAGAGATATAGACATCTCTACAATAAGAGTTGGATACTTCAACACATAACTCACATCATTTGATAGAAAAACTAGACAGAAGATCAACAGGAAATGGAGAATTTGAACAATATGATAAATGAACTAGACATAATAGACCTATAATGCACATTGCATCACAAACCAATAGGTTATGCATTCTTCTCAAATGTTCATGTATCTTTCTTCTGGATTGACCAAATGTTGCATCAATACATATACAAAGGCAGGTTTTAATATATATATATAATTTAAAATTACACAAAGCACCTTCTCAGATCATAATAGAATGAAACTTGAATTCAATTATAGAATAAAAAGAGGAAATTTTGCAAATGTGTGGAGGCTAAACACACTCCTGAACAATCATTTGGTCAAAGAAGGCATTATAATTGAAATTACTAAATATTTTGAGATTAATGAATACGGGAACACATCAAAACCTATGACATACAACAAAGGCAGTGCTGAGATGGAAATTTATAGACCTAAATACTATTTTAAAAAGGAAGAAAGAGCTAAAATCAAAGATCTAACTGAGCAACCAGAGAAACTAGAAAAAAGGACAACAAACCAAACCCAAAGGAAACAGGAGGTGAGCAATAATAAAGATTTGAGCACAAATAAATGAAATTGAGGGAAAAAATAGGTAAAATCAGAAAACTCAAAACCTGGGATCTTTAATAAGAACAATGAAATTGACTAAAAAGGGAAAAGAGAGAGAGAGAGAGAGAGAGAGAGAGAGGGAGGGAAACAGAGACAAAGAGAGACAGAGAATGCAAATAAATAAAATCAGAAATGAAAGTGTGGAAGTTATGACTGACACAGAAATAAAAAGGATCATATGAGGATATTACAAGAATGGTAGGCCAACAAAATAGACAACCAAGATGACATGGAAAAATTCCTATAAATGCACTACCTACATTGACTGTACAAGAAATACAAAAACTCAACAATCCAATCTCACATCCAAAGAGATTTAATCAGTCATTAAAAACCTCCCAACAAAGAAAATTCCAAGACCAGATGGTTTCACAGAAGAATTTTACCAAGCATTTCAAGAAGAATTAATATCAATCCTATCTGAACTCTTCCAAAAATTGAAGAGGAAGGAAAATTACTCAACACATTTTATGAAACCATCACCCTAATACCAAAGCAAGATAAAGATAGTACAAGAAAAGAAAATTAGAGATCAATGTATTTAATGAACACAGATGCACAAATTCTCAAGAAAATACTTCAAATTTGAATCTGACAACATATCCAAAAATTATACACCTTGATCAAGTAGGTTTTATTCCTGTTATGCAAGGGTTGTTCAACATAAGAAAATTAGTTAACATAATGAACCATATTAACAAACTAAAGGAAAAAACCACAGACCATCATCTCAATTGATGTAGAACAGTCATTCAATGAAATCTAGCAACCTTTCTTGCTAAAAGCTCTTAGTAAGATAAATATAGGAGGAAAATTCCTCAATATGAGAAAGGGCATATATAAAAACCCACAGCCAACATCATCTTCAATGGAGGAAGTTTCAAAACTTTCCCTCTAAGATTGAGACAAGGCACTGTTATTCAATCCTGTTCTAGAATTTCTAGCTAGAGCAATTAGACAAGGATAAAAATAAAAGGCATCCAAATAGGAAAAGAAGAAATAAAATTTTCAATATGTACAGATGAAATGGTCCTATATTTAGAAAATTCTGAAACGTCCACAACAAAGCTACCTGAGGTAAAACCATGTCCAGCAAACGGCACGATACAAGAACAACATGCAAAAATCAGTCATGTTTCTGTATTACTAGTATTGAACAATCTTGGGAGGAAATCAGGAGAAAAATCCATTTGCAATAGCAACAAAAAGAGTCAAATACATTTTTTGTTAAAAGCAATCAAAGTTTTTCAAGACCTATATTCAGAAAACTACAAAAAGTACTAAACATAAGCATGAAGGCCTAAACAAATGAAAAACATTCTGTGTTCATGGATTGGAAGACTAAATATTGTGAATATATCAATCCTACCCAAATGGTTTGTAAATTCAATGCAACAGCCTGCTTTCCAGAAAGAGAAAAGGCAATTACCAAAATTTCTGGAATAGAAAATGCATCCAAATACCCAAATGCATCCTAAAAATTAAGAATGATTTGGGAGGACATTCACTGCTTAACCTTGCAACATATTACAAAGCTACAGTGGTCAAAACAGCATGGTATTGGCACAAGGGTAGACATGCTGACCAATGGAACTGAATTCAGAGTTCTGATATGGATCCTCACATATACAGTCATCTGATATTTAACAAGGCCACCAAGGCCACTCAGTTGGGAGAGAAAGGCCTCTTTAATAAGTGGTGCTTGTAGAACTGAATATCCATAAACAAAACAATGAGAGAGGAATACCATCTCACACCTTGTACAAAAATCAACACAAGATGGATAAAAGATCTAAATATAAGATCCAAAGCCATAAAGACCTTGGAAAATAATGTAGGGAAGCATCTACAGGACCTTGTATTAAGAAATGATTTCATGAACTTCACACCCAAAGCACAAGCAGCAAGAGAAAAAAAATAGATAAATGGGATCTCCTCAAAATTAAAAACTTCTACACTTCAAAGGACATTATTAAGAAAATAAAAAGGCAGCCTACATAATGGGAGAAAATATTTGGGAACCATATATCTGATAGGAGCCTAATATCTTGTGTATATAAAAAAATCCTACACCTCGAAAATAAAAAGACAAACCACCCATTTAAGAAATGGGCAAGTGACCTGAAAAGACACTTCTCCAAGGAAGAAATACAAATGACTAAAAAGCACATGAAAAAAAGCTTGACATCGCTAGCTATTAGGGAAATGCAAATCAAAACTACAATGAGATACCATCTGTATTAGTCAGCCAAAGGGGTGCTAATGTGAAATACCAAAAATGGGTTGGTCTTCATAAAGGGTATTTATTTTGGGTAGAAGTCCACAGATACCAGGCCATAAAGTGTTAAGTTTCTTCTCTCACCACAGTCCATTGCCATGTGTTAGAGCAAGACAGCTGCCTGCATTTGCCAGGGTTCAGGCTTCTGGGGTTCCTCTCTTCCTGGGGCTGCATTTCTCTCCAGGCTTAGCTCCTGTTTCCTCCACAAGGTCAGCTGTAGACGATCAGGTGAACGGCTTGCTTCTCTTCTCCTGGGGCCTTCTTTGCAACACCAAACTGCTTCTCAAAAGACTGCTTGCTCTGTCCTTTGCCTTGCCTTTTATATTTGATTCCCCACCCACCAAGGGGTGGGGCTCAATGCTCTAATCATAACCAAATCATGCCCAGATTACCAGATCAGTTTACAAGCATGATCCACTTATATTTTTGGAATTCATAATTACATCAAATTGGCCAATGGTTACACCATCTTACACCCATCAGAAAGGCAGCTATTAAAAAAACAGCAGACTCTAAGTGTTGGAGAATATGTGGAGGAATAGGAACCCTCATCCACTGCTGGTGGGATTGTGGAATGGTCCAGCCACTGTGGAGGACAGTTTGGTGGTTCCTCAGAAAACTAACAATAGATCTTCCATATGATCCAGCGATTCCACTGCTGGGTATATATCCAGAAGAATTGAAAGCAAAGACACGAACAGATATATGCACACCAATGTTCATAGCGGCATTATTCACAATTGCCAAAAGTTGGAATCAGTCCCGGTGCCCATCAACAGATGAATGGATTAACAAAATGTGGTACATACATACAATGGAATATTACTCAGCTGTAAGAAGGAATAAAGTGCTAACACACAGAATAACATGGATGAATCTTGAAGACCTTATGTTGAGTGAAGGAAGCCAGGCATTGAAGGATGAAGAGTATATGACCTCACTGATTTGAATTGAGGAAAGTGAGCACTCTCTGAGAACTACTGTCTGAAAGATAGGTTAACAAGAGAGAGAAGGAGTAGAAAAGGTTGTTAGCCATCATGCATATGGACATAATCTATGATAAAGTGATAGAGTAGAGTTGCATATTGAAGGATAGGACAGGTGGGTAGTGACATTACTGGGTTTGGTGGTGCAGGGTTGACAGGTGGGTAGATTAGGAAGGGTGGGTTAGAATACCCAAGATACTGGGGGTAGAGTATGGGATAGGGACTAGGTGACAATGGGATTTGTGGGTATGATGTTGAAAGTGCAGGAGTGGGAATTTTCTTATGGCAATATGACAAGGTAGTATCACTGGTTTAGGGTGTAGTTTGGGGGCCATTCAGGAAGGGGTGCATCCCTAGTAGGCTTCTGGGGAGTGTGTGAGTGTTCATCCTGTCATAATGTGTTGCATCAGGGAGTGGAGACCCACACGGTGAGTGGGAAAGAGATGGACCCCCATCTTCGGGAGGACTGAGTCAACTAGAAACAGACAGGTGGCTGTCTCTTAGGAGCAAGGGTGGACTGGGGAGGACAATCAGCGTGTCAAGACCTCTTGTTGCATGTAACTATGAATCTTGTCATTCAATGAGTCAAGACAGGGGAGTGTCATGTGCCCCAGGGGGATGGGGAGAAAGGAACAGAAAAGTTCAAACAGGGGGTATTTAGTGGTCAGGAGAAATGTTTTTCATTACCTTACAGTGATGGACCGAGGACATAATAAATATCATCAAAAATTATTAAACTGTACTGCCTAAATTGTAAACTATACTGTAAACCATTGACAATGTTTAGTAGCTAAGCTTCACTATCTGTATGACAGTTAAAACAATGCTACCAACCACATAATAAAGGTTTTAATATGGGGTGAGAAAAGGGGAAGGAGGTTGGGTATATGGGAGTCTCTAGTATTCCGTGTGTGACTTTGCTGTGACCTAAAACTTGTTTGAAAATTAAATGAAAATTCAGGAGAAACTGGGGAGTGAGAGGGGCCAGGTGCCACAGTATAGACTGGACAGCTGATAATGCAGTGATAAAAGGAAAAATGTTAAAAAAAATTTAAGTTTTTTTGTTTTTTTCCATTTTTTTAATATCCCAATCCTTTAATTTTATTTTATTTCTAGTGTTTTTTTTTAAATATAAGAGATGTATTTTTATGTCTAATATTTAAACTTATCTTTATTATTTCATTTTCCTATTAATTGTATTTGGCTATTATATGGGCTTCATCTTCAAGGAAGTTTTGGATCACAGAAGAGTTACAGAGGGGGCAGGAGAGGATAATTGGTGGGGAGTGTCTGGGATGTGGGTTTCATGGGAGGAAGTTAACCTGAATATACATGAAAGATATATAAAATTATTCAAATGATCAAGGGAGGGGGGCATGATCACAGTGGGTAGACAATTACTCAATAAATGAGGGAATACTGAATTTCAAGCCTGGAGAGCTCTGCCACATTCTCCAAGGGAGAAGAAACAGTCCCCCGAGTGCAGGTGCAGTGCCTGGCCAAGAAGGAGGGTCCATTGATGGGTTCTTGTTATTGATGACTAGCCTTATGAGTCTTTGCTCTTCTAATTGAAACTTAGCCTACTGTTATGGGGTGCCTGACGGTTGCCACCTGAGAGCGTCCTTGTTGCTCAAATGTGGCCTCTCTCTAAGCCAAACTCAGCATATGAATGCATTACCATGCCCCCAACGTAGGACATGACTCCCAGAGATGACCCTCCCTGGCAATGAGGGATTAAAACCAAGTGCCAACTGGCAATACGACTGGAAAAAGACCTTGAATAAAAGGTGGAAAAGGTAAAGACAAATAAGTTCATGTGGCTAAGAGACTTCAAAGAGTGTTGGGAGTTCATCCCAGAGGTAACATTTACGCACACCTCAGTGGAATCTCATAGAACACCAAAGTGGATATTATCCCACATAGAGGGGCTCCTGAGGGCTCTGGAGACACCCAGGTCTTATATAAGGAGGGATAGCTCCAGAGATTGTTGCCTTATCAGTAGGCTCTACTTTGGAATCCGTGCTCCTGAGAGTGACAGAGTTGGACTCAAATAAGTACTCCCTGCACATGGTCCATCAGTCCCTTCTATTCAAACCTATATATGATGCTGGAGTTTGTAGGTGTACTTCCAGAGACCGAAGCCTCTGGCCTGTTCATGTGCCAGCTGTGCCTGGAATCTCGGTGGAGCTGCAACTCCTACTCTACAGCTCAATGGACTCACCCAAGTCACCTGGTGAGGAGATGATGATGGACAACAGCCATCCCAGGGAGTGGAGAGAGCCGGGAGCTGCAGGCAGGATAATCCCATCCAGTGTATCCATGGTATATAAGCCCCCTCTCACTTGGAGGTGGAGTGGACATCACCATCCCAAACTCCTCAGGATTGGGGGAAGAGCTATGGACTAGAGTGGACTAAATGGTACTCTGTTATAGACATATTGTGATTCAAGCAATGGAATAAATGATAACAGTGAGGTGGAGCCAGTGGCCTCTGGATGCTTTGGGGGCAGGGAAGGGAAAAGCAGTTGTAATACAGGGGCTTTTTCAAGACTTGGGAATTATACTAAGTGACATTACAACGACAGATAGAGGCCATTTTACATTAGCATATAACATGCAGAACTGTGTCGGAGAGAGTGTGGTCTATAATGTGAACTATGGTCCATGCTTAGTGGCAAAGCCCCAGGATGTGTATATCCATTGCAGGTGATGTGTCACACTAATGAAAGATGTTTATGTGGGATGTTATGGGAGGTGTGGGAGGTGGGGAACATGGAAATTCCAGTAATTTTTGTGTAACATTTATGTAATCTAAGCATCTTTAAAATATAAAAAATAATAATAATAGTAACAATAACGATATAATAGATGTTATAAAGCAAAAAAAAAAAAAGTGAAGGCAATTTACTTTTAGTTATTGTGACATTTAAAATATCTGAAGTTTTTTAGGTAATAGCTTGAGCATGCTTCCAGTCATCTGGACCATTTCTGCTGGACAACTAATTCAGGAATGAGGGGATGAGAGTAATTTTTCTACTTGACCACTCTCTCACCTTATTCTAGAGTTTCCCCATATTGCCGAACTCAGAGACACGGAGAAAAGATGAAATTATTTACTTTGTGAGCAATATGGCAACAAACAGTTGGCAAATAATATGCTAAAGAAGGGGTACTGCTTTTATATACATACTTCCAACACAAAATAATTTCTTAGACTTTCAAAAAACAGTGAGGACAACTTCACATATTTTTTTAAATTTAACTTGAGTTTCCTGATTTTTATTTAGATCTGGGGTCACTTAAAAATTGTAAAATAAAAATTTCATACAAGCTCACACCTACACACGCATACGTAAAAATATTTTTATATAAAAAATAACTTGCTAAAAGTACCACTTACCAAAAGATATGAGAAAAACCAGTGGGATTTTTATTTTGTTCAACCTTGTTCGTCATGTTTTGGTTTTGGATTTGCAGTCTGTGGAGTGTTTTATATTTCTCAAATTTCTTCTGTTCACTTGTGACTCTCAAACATAATAGAAATCTCCTTTTCCCCTTCAAGTAATACTTGTCTGCTTCTAGGGCTATCAAGGGAATACTTTTTTAAAAAATTGTTCCAACCAGCTGGAGCAATGCACAAAATACATACTGAATATGAACATACTGAAAAGCAGCAGTCAAAATAGCCAAAATAGTCTAAAAGCTCATTGTAAAAAATACAGAGAACAAAGTAAAAGAAGTGCCTTAAGGGCTTAGTTTCAATTTCTGCAGTAATCCACCATTTCAGATAGAGTTAGTTCCCTAGACTGTGTACATATGGATAATTTAATTCCACAGATAATCCCTAATATTTATTTTGGGATAAAGTATCAAACTTTTCCCACTAAACCTTTTCACCTCACCTTTGGGCAAGTGGTCAAATGGCGGGATTTGCGGTTGTATCTCATTTGCCTGACCCTACATGACAAAGGCAATGCAAACAAAATGTGAAATGGATCTCCCCACTTCCCTTATCCCATCGTTTCAGCTTTTTTTGCCGGATTTAGGCGAGGGAAGTGAACAATGGAGTGGTAAAACGTAAAAGTGAAAATTTTAAAAAAAGACCTTAAATTTATTTCAATAACATGGAGATTATTATAATATTTTAACGTGATAGATAAAATGGAGACCTCTAAATGGAAAACAGTTATCTGGTTGTTCTGCTAAGCAAGGCAATACTGCAAAAAGCTGAGGTTTTTGAGGCAAATGGAGTGTGTTTCAACTGCAGCTCTGCTATTTGTTGGATGAGTGATCTTTGGAAAGTTATAAAAAATCTTTGAAGTTGAGTTTTATCATCTTTAAAGTAGGAACAATAATAACTTTCTCCCAATATTGTTGTAAGGATTAAATAAAATCATGCACCTGAGAAACAGGTTTAAACAAAAAACAGAAACAAACAAAAAACAACAACAACAAAAACCAGCATGATATTGGCATAATGACAGAAACATTGCTCAATGGAATTAAATTGACAGTTCAGAAATAGACCCTTACATCAATGGCCAACTAGTCCACTTACTAGGAAAGAAAAGTCTCTTAAACAAATGGTGCTGAAAGAATTTGACATCTATAACCAAAATAATGAAAGAGGACACTTTCTTGCTGCCTATATAACAACCAACCCCAAATGAATAAAAAACCTAAACATAAAAGCAAGAACCATAAAACTCCTTGAAGATAATGTAGGGAAACATCTACAAGATCTTATAGTAGGTGGGGGCCTCTTAAACCTTATATCCGAAGCACAAGCAACAAAAGAAAAAATAGATAAAAGGGATCTCCTCATAATTAAATACTTCTGCACCTCAAAGGACTTTGTGAAGAGGAAAAAAAGGCAGCCTACACAATGGGAGAACATATTTGGAAATCATACATCTGACAACAGTCTAATATCTATTATATATAAAAAGATCATAAAATTCAACAACAAAAAGACAAATGACCTGATTACTAAATTATAAAATACTTGAATAGACACTTGTCCAAAGAAGGAATAGAAATAGTGAAAAACACAAGAAAAAAATGTTCAACATCACTAGCAATTAGAGAAATGAAAACCAAAACTGCAATGAGATATCTTTTCACACCTATTAAAAAGGCCACTATTAAAAACACAGAAAACTACAAGTGTTGGAGTGGGTTTGGAGAGATAGGAATACTTATTCATTGTTGCTGGGAATGTAGAATGGTACAGACAGTGCTCCACAGTCATACTATTCTATATATAAGTATGTTTTTCTTTGAAACTGAACGAATGTTACCAGATGTTAATATCAGGCAAAAAAAATATGCTAAGTGAACTAAAGGAGACACAAAGTAGTACATGTTGCATGACTCCATTTATATAAAATGTAAATATATTTCAATTCATAAAGATGTAATTAAATTAATGGTTGTATAGGACTGGGGAAGGATGGACAGTTTGAACGGTAACTACTTAGGGGTGCATAGATTTTCTTTTTGGAATATTGAAATTGTTCTAAAATTTTTGTGCTGATGAATGCACAACACTGTGATTATAATAAAAGCCATAGATTATGCATTTTGGGAGGTTTATATGGTATGTGAATATATCTCAATAAAACTTTAAATTATGAAGGAGGATCCCTACATCACACCTTACATAAAAATCAACCCAAAATGGATCATTGACCTCATTATAAGAGATAGTCCTATCAAACTTCTAGAAGAAAACCAGGGAAACATCCTCAGGACATTATGTTATGAAATGGTTTCTTGGATTTTACAAGCAAAGCAAAAGCAACAAGAGAAAAAATGCATAAATGAGATATCATCAAAAAAACAACAACAACAACAACAAAACGTTTGGTCCTCAAAGGACTTTATCATGAAAGTAAATTGACAATCTAAATGAGGAAGAAAATATTTGAAAACCACATACTTGATAAAGGATTAATATTCAGAATATATAAAGAAATCCTTCAAGTTAAGAACTAAATTGCTCCAACTCAATTTAAAAATGAGCCACAGACTTAAAAGGACTTTTCTCCAAAAAATGAATTCAAATGGCCAATAATTAGATGAAAAGATACTCAACATCATTAGCTATCAGGAAAATGCAAATCAAAATGACAAATACTCTTCCACAGCCATTAAATGGCTGCTATAAAAAATAACAGAAAAGAGCAGAGTTGGAGAGGATGCAGAGAAATAGGAATACTCATTCATTTCTGGTGGTTGTATAAAATGGTGTAGCTGCTGTGGAAGAGGTTTGGCAGTTCCTCAGAAAGCTTTGTATAAAATTACCATATGAACTGGCAATCCCACTACTAGTTATATACCCAAAAACTGAATATAGGAATTCAAACAGATATTTGCACACTGATATTCATTGTGGCATTATTCACAATTTCCAAAGGAAGGAAGTAAAGTCCGTGTCCATCAACCGATGAGTGGCTAATAAAATGTGGTATAACATACAACAGAATATTATTCAGCCATAAAAAGGAATGAATTCTTATACATGCCAGAGCATGGATGAAACTTGAAGACATCAAGTTGAGGGAAATAAACCAGACACAAAATGTCAAATAATATATGATCTCACTGTTTTGAAATATTTCTAATAAGTGAATTTATTGAGTCAGAATCTAGAATAAAGATTACCAAGGCACAGGGTTGGATTAGGGAAAGGGAAATTAAAGCTTAAAATGTGCAGGACTCCTATTTGGAGTGATAGTAATATTTTGGTAATGGATGGTGGTGATGGTAGCAGAATATTGTAAACAGAATTATCAACACTGAAATATTTATTTGAATATAAATAAAGGGGGAATTACATGTTAGCTTAGATATATGGTAAAATAATAATTTAAAAATTCCATGAGCTACACTACCCAAACATTGAAACCTAAGTTAAACCATAGACTTAAATTAAAAGTACATTTTTAAAAATGTGTTATTATCGGTTGTTACAAATGTTCCACACCCATGATAGCTGTACATTATGGAGTATTATATATAGAAACCTGTATTTTATGCAGATGGTTATTTAAGCCCACAACTTCTCTTATAAAGAAAAAAATAGCCCAAATAAGCATTATACGTATGCTATTGTATAATGTTTTATTTAAATAATATACATGAAGTGGTATAATATAAAAAAAATGTACATTGAGAAATTAAAAATATATACCACGCAACTGAACAACCAAAACTAGAAAATGAGTAATTATTGCTAACAGTACAAATAAGCTAAAATGTATTCAATAAAACCAGATGAAGACTGAAAGTTTAAAAGAAGCAAGAATCAATTAAAAATAAATAGCAATATGACATAATTAAATCTAAACCTATAAACAAGTATAATTATTTTAAATAACCAAACACCACATTCAAAATATTGAGATTCTTTGATATAATTAAAAAGCAAGAGACAACTCTATGCTGTGTTCAAGAAATGCATTTTAAATGTAAAGACACAAATAAGTTAAAAGTAAAAGGATAAAAATATAAATGCTAATATAAATTTTAAAAAGCTAGAATGGTTATATTAATAACAGAAATAGAATTCTGAGCATAGACTATTTGCATGAATTTAGACATTTCATAGTGATAAAGGAGTTATTTACCCAAGAAGATATAAACTTCATAAATACTGATTTATCCAATCACAGATTTTAAAACTTGAAGGAAACTAATAGAACTGCAAGGTGAAATAGACATATGAACAATTATACTCAGTGAATTTAATAATCCCCTTCTATTAATTCTTGAAGTCAAAGATCATTTTATGTATGGTTACAGTCTCTGGTACTTTGTGGAGACTTTTGTTATGTACTGCTTACAGAATATGTTCTATTTTGCTAAACATTCAATATCTATATGCAAAGAATGTGTTACCCGCAGGTGTAGTGTATAGACAGAGTGCTCTACTAAAGTCAGTTAGGTAAGTTGTTGAATAGTGCTGCTCAAATCTCTCTCCTTACTTTGTAACTGTTTTATAAGTTTCTGTGATAATTAAACTCTTTCATTATGGTATTTTTCCAATTCTCCTTTTAGTTCTTTTTTTTTTTTTTTTTTTTTTTGCTTTATTTATAGTGATGTTATATTACTATGTGTTTACAATTGCTATTTCATGTTATTTAAATAGATATTTTAATCAACTTTAAAAATCATAAATGTAAGATGAACATTTACATTATGGCTTGGTCTACATACTGTATTGTGTACAGCCAAAATATCAGCATTGGTGAGGGTGAAATACAAGAACTTTTCTTAAATCTATTTTTATGTCATTTTAAAAAACTATTATTTTCTACATATTACAGCTACAAAATGCATTTATAAAATTACAAATGTATAAAATGTATAAATGTAAATGAGGGAATATACTCAGTATAATTTTATTGCATATACTATGTAATATAAATGTTTATTGAGAGGATAATAATTTGAAACATATTTAAAAGCATGTTAAGTACCATATTAGTGCCCTATCAAATGATATTATAAGAAACAATAACAGCAAATTTGTTTATAATTAATGATAATCGCTTCTCCAACATTCTGATGAAAAGCTAAATATTAATTTTATACTTCCCTTAAAATTTGTGTATGTTTAAAAATTATTTAGCCCATATATAAGACATTTTATTCATTCACTAGAGAGAACTGTGCCTAAACTAAATATTTTATCTATTACAGGTCCTCATACATGATAAACCAATCAGAAACTCAAATATCTATTTTCATCATTTTATCTTCTTAATATATTGAAACAATAGATCAAAAATATTGTACATGAAATTTGAAAATACTTACCTTAATTTAGTCTTCTAGGATTGGATAATGTAATATTGGCCACCAAAGGAACTTAATCCCAAATATTTTAACATACAGTGATTTGAATTTGTAAATAGCATTTATTAGCTTTGGGTAAATATATTACATTTAAAATGTATCCTTCTTTATTACGATAAACATAAAAAGTCATCATTAATCATAATTACTAAACACAACTTCCTCAGATGCTACATTGTACACCAGAAAAAAAATCAATTTAAATATTATTATTTTTTTAAGATTTATTTATTTATTTATTTATCCCCCCCTTGCTGCTTGTGCTTGCTGTGTCCATTCACTGTGTGTCTTCTCCGTGTCTGCTTATCTTCCCCTTGCTGTGAGGTCCCGCTGCATCAGCCCCTCGCGGGCCGCCTGCCCTGACAAGGAGGCCCCGGGAAGCGAACCCAGGGCCTCACACATGGTAAACGGGGGCTCTATCGGTTGAGCCACACCTGCTTCCTGCTGTGAGGTCTTGCAGCATCAGCCCACTAGGCTGCGCGGGCCAGCCTGCCCTCACAAGGAGGCCCCGGGAAGCGAACCCGGGGCCTCCCATATGGTAAACGGGGGCGCTATCGACTGAGCCACTCCCGCTTCCCTAAATATTATTTTATTACCAGGTTATAGATGTTATTATTTATAATTTTATGAATAGTTTAAATATATGTATAAATACATCGTTCTTTCTGTCTTATAATTGCACAGAAAATCCAGGGAGAGAGAATAAATATTTCATTTATTTTAGGTCTCTCCAGATTCAGAGGAGAATAATTAGAAAGGGAACAATTTTAGCAAAATCTGACTCTT
>JAQZBX010011621.1:23837-42527 GCA_029593785.1 Cabassous unicinctus | reverse complement strand
AAAAAAAAAAAAAAAGATGGTGCAGTGAATTCATGACACTTTACTAGTAAAGAAGAAACTATTTCAACCATCAGTTAGATGGAAATAATTGAAAATCCTTGAGAAAAATACAACTGCACAAAAATCAAACCTTCCATTTTTCTAAACTTCTATGAAAAATTTCAAACAGAGAAGTAGAAAGATATGTGAGGTCCTTTCATCTTGTTTCAGCGATTATTAACATTTGGCCTCCCCGTGTTTTTATACTGTAGAAATGTAATTTCACATGATGGGGTGAGATTGCAGCATTCTCTGAACGGCTGGAGATCACTCCCGTTATTGTTAGGCTGGTGCTATTTTTCTATGAGCTCAGTGGCTAAAAGGTCAAAGTTGGAGCTCATTTGTGCAGGAAAGGGCGACGCCTCTGAATGCAGGTCACGGGAACCTGAGCACTTCCCGGTAACAGCCGCCACAGGGATCCAGTGGCATCTCACATGGCCTGCGCCACGGCCTGCTGGAGGTGCTCCACAGGACCCCTCTCCTACCCCACAACAGCACTCTCAGCTGAGGGCGCCTGAAGGGCAGGCCAGGCCTTGAGCCCTTGCAGGACAATTCTGTGTGCATCCTCCTGACCACTGTGCCAAGGCACAGAAACGAGAGCCTGAATACTGGGGGGAGGACAAGCAGAGCTCGATGATACAGGCGAGTACAGCGCCTTGAGTGTGAGGCTGGCTTCCTTTCCCAAATGGCATACCTTTACTAATTCCATGACGAGATACAGCTCTGTTGGGACATCCATCTCCTCAATCAGAAGAACGATGTTGGGATGCTTCACTCTTCGTAAAATAGACACCTCGTTCTGGATCATGTGCTCCTACCCAAGGGAAAACGACCTTAATCAACACACATGTCAAAAAACAGATGAGGAACTAACTTGAATGAGTAAAACGATCCCATTTGAAGATCAAGGGACATGTACATGGGTAAAATATAATGAATCTATTTTAGATTGTTATATTCAGATAGCCTAGTTGAAGGTCCTTAGATGATGCCTGAAAATTTCAGAACCCATCACAATGACTCCAACTTCATAGAGAAGGACGGAATGAAACTTAGATCACAAAAGCAAGGGAAGAAAGAAATAAAGATAAGGACCAGGTATAATATCCAACCATTCCAACTAACTTTCATTCCAGGAATACTTATAGAATAAAGTTATACTGTAATTATAAGTATATAACATATTCCACCAAAATGCAACTGTTAGGATGAACTTATATTTATCTAGAGTTTATTTGGGAGCTTATCTTTGTATTTCTTTCTATCCCCCAAAGACTACATTTTGAAAAGCATAAACTTTATACATACTTTGCCTCGACATTTGCTTTTCTTGATAATTTTCAGTGCATACTCCCTAGCAGTCGACCTGCAAAGAGAAAGGTTTTTGTTTTTAAAATAAAACTTAATTTCACATCTACTGAATCATTTTGTTAGGGGTTGATTTCCTACCCAAGGATCTTACATCATGATATAAACATGTTAAAAAAAAGGACTCTTTTTTAAATTTCCTTTTTAAAAAGAAACATGTAAACATTTATGGATTGACCAAGTGTGAAGACAAGAAATATGTTGGCATAGAAAATCATGAGCTGTTTCTGTTGACATACTTATTAGGTGGGGCATAAAGCAGATGTGCGTCTCTGCTCTCCCCTCCCCAGATGCTCCCCGGAGGGTCTCTAGTTGAGAGGTGCGGGGGGACGGTTTTCTGAGTGGCTCCCATGGCCACGCTGAAAACTCTCAAGATGCCACGTGCACTGTTCAGCCCTCAGCTCAGCGTGCAAGCCTGAAAGGCCTGCAGGAGCACACGTGTGTTACATGCTCACGGTGCATAGAAAGGTGTAGAGAAAACCAGTTTGTCTTCACGTAACCCTTGGGTCTGTGATGCTGTCTCATTTCACAGAAAGAAAAGGGAGGAACAACTGAGTTAGTCGACTCACTACAGCCACACACAGTTCCCATCAAGACTCTCGTTGTTGGGGTCTCTACTTCCCGTGCTGTTCAGCAAACATGGTCCCCTCCTCTGTGACGGGTGTGGGAGAAGGGTCAATGACACTATCACCCAACTCATGTCCATGCATCTAAGACACTGTGATGCCGAGCACACGGCCGTGTCTCTTGTCCAAGGACACAATCCATACCTAAATCACAATAAACCACGACTTCACAAGCATTATTTCCATTGCCATTTCATTTCTGGTGCTAAACCAAGAGAGGTTGCCTTCTTTTTACCTGTAGACAAAATCCAATTTTGTGGATCCAAATGAACAGTATGAGAAGGAGGTTGCTGAAGGACCAAAATTTAAAATAGGATGTAAAATCTTTAATAAAGAGAGTTAAAGGGGAGATTTCCGAGCTATATGATTAGAGAAAGTAATTTGCCTATAGAGAGGAACAAATTAAGGGGTCACATAGTAAAAGGGTATTTCAAGGACATTTTGGAAATCATTTATGTCACTTACTTTTTAAAAATGCTTCTTCCACTATACTTCAAGACCCCTGATTGGTGCAAGCTTGTGAAAAAACACTCAAATGTTGACTGAATTAAAATGATGATATGCAGTGAGTAAAACCAGAAAAACAGAATCACTTTGAAGGCTGTTTTCTCCGCTAGAGGGCTTGGCTGTTCCCATGGCTCTCCTGCAGAGCCGGGTGTCCAGGGGGACCGAAATTGCCGTAGCCCAGAGAGGAAATGAACTGAGCCCAAGGATGGCCCTCCTGCCTGGTGTTTGTGGTTCTGCAGGCTGATAGTCAGGAAGAGCTGCCATGATGGAGGAGGGGGTGAGCTGTCCCCACAAATGCACTGGACTCTAAGTGCAGTGGGGTGGGGTGGGGTGTGGTGAGGTGGGGACAAAAGCACTTCAGTAAAAGGTAAAACAGAATTCGTCGCTCCTCGTCATTTGCAGACTCTGTATTTGTGAATTTGCCTACTTGATAGAGTTTATTTGCAACCCCAAATCAACACTGGAGGTGCTTCCACAATTGTCCAACCACATACCCAGAAAGGTGAAAAATTTGAGTCACAGGATGCCCTTTTTCCCAGCTGAGTCAAAAAGGCCTCTCTGCCTCTTGTTTCAGCTCTCAGACTATAAACAAGTGTCCTCTTCAGTGTGTCACTTTTTTTTTTTGCATTTTTGTTGGTGATTTTGCCATTTAACGTGGCCTGAGTGTAGTGCTGAAGTGCTGTCCAGTGTGCCTGAGTTCAAGAAGGCTGTGACGTGCCTCCTGGAGAAAACAGGTGGCTGGTCCAGCTTCGTTCAGGTAAGGGCTACTGTGCTATTGGCCATGAGTTAAATGGCGATGAATCAACAATTTAACTTAAATAAGGCGTCTCTAAACAGAAACACATGCAAATCAAGGCTACGTATTGATTGGTTGATTGAAATGGTTGTGAGCCGAGACTCGCAGAAGCAGTGGTTCGGTAGTCACGGATTCAGCATTCGTGGCAACTTTGTGGAACTTAACGAGGCTGCGAATAACGAGGCTCGACTGTATTTAGTGTTAGAAATTGAAAATGTGCTGGCAAACAGATAAATGAGAGCATGAAATTACTCACATACAAAGGAATTCTTCACACTAAGAAGGAACATGGGCTCTTCTTAAGGAACTGAAGAGTTTGTTTACAAATTTGAAAATACTTAAGAGGAAAACTAAAGCGGATATGTTTCTGAATATTGCTTTTCATGAATCACTAAAAAATTTATGACAGAAAATACAAGATCAGCACACATGGGTGATTTCACATCTGGATTTTCAAATGTTTCATTTATGACAGGGGACTCTAGGCTATTGGACGGGAACCCCGGGCAGGGCAAGAGAGCAGGGAGGGGGCTTTGTGAGGCCATCAAAAAACAAGCAGAGGCTCCACTCGCCACCCCCCAAAGGAGGTGGGCAGACGGTTTCTTAGCTTTGTGAACCCCTGTGTTTGCCATTTGAGTGCCACTTCCCTTACGTGGAATCAGTGAAGTACTCAAAGGGAATGGGCTGGGAAGCCTGAATCCTACTGGACCGCAGCCAGCCACAGAGCAGGGCCCCCGGGAGGGGGTGGGTTTGTTGGCTCCCAGAAGACCACGCAGCCAACAGCAAAGAGGGAAGGAGAGCAGCCTGCCTGGGCCAGTCCCCAGGCTTGGCAGGAAAAGGACCTCGTGGTCGCGAATAAAACTTTACGTAATAGGAGTAAACTCTCAATTAAGTATATCCACCTTTTGTATCAGAGAATGAGCCCCGTACAGGGGCAGCAAAATGAATATTTCAAGTTTCGTTTCTCGAGTCCTTGAGGGCAGAGCTACACAGTCACGTGATAAAAGCCTTACTTACTAGAAGCACATGCTTATAGGGAAGTTGCTGGATCTGGGAAAGGAGTCTAAAAACCGTGTTACGACTAATGTTTACCCTAAGAATAAAAATTTAACTGCTTGCTTCAAGCTGGTAAATGAAACCAGCTGGCAAGAAATGAAACCTCAAAGAACGTATACGCCTCCCCACAGAGCCTGCGTGGGCTGGGTGATGGGTCAGCGGGCAGTCACAAGCACGGCGCTCCGGGGGCTGCACAGGTGGACAAGACACGGCCCTTGTCCTCATTAGGACGATGCCAGACAACTGGACGGTTGGCAAATGCAGGCCATTTGCTCCTTTGTTCCTGAAACTATAACCTTGACATTTTCTGGAACATTCCACGCCACAACAAAAGCAGCAGCAGGAGAAGCAGAACAAAGACACGTTTTATTCCTCCTCTTCTATGGAAAACCCATTTGTAAGGTCACCTTTCTTTAGGTTTGACCAGAACCACTGGATAGCGCCTTCCAGGGGACGACTTCACAAGCCCTAACTACATGTGGCTCATTAAGTTTGCTATAACGGGGTGGGTAGAGCCTTGCTCAGCTCAGCTTCCACCGCTGCCCCCTGCCCTGGAGCGCAGCAGGAAGCTTACCCAAGGGGAACGGGCTGGCAGAGACTGCACACGTGGACTAATGTGTGTGTGTGTTTTAAGTTTGCTATGTTTTGAAGGTTTTTAAAAGCATTGTGTGGAGAAGGAAAAACACCTTCCCAAGCAATTCTCTCTCGCAGCATCCCTGCAATCCACAGCCCTCCCTTGCTTCTGGGTGAGGCAGCTGACCGGTGAGAAAGCAGCCTCGAGAGGACTCTTCAGGGCCTCGTCACGTAAGCTTCCTCCCCACATGAATGCCCTTTATGCAAGCCAGCGGCTTTCTGGTACTCTGCATCAGCACCCCTTCGCTGACTCAGGCTGGGTAAGTGCTCGAGTGGAGGGGCTGCGCCTGGCTTTCTTAGCGGCCCCAGACGCGCCCAGCTGGGCCTGAAGCCCGCAGCAGTTAGTGCGGTGGCGGCCAGACAAGAAAGAAGGAGGAGGGTCGGGGGGCAGCGCCCTTTCATCACCAGGGGACCACGAAAAGCTACACCTCAGCCTCCTCGCGAGGGGGTGGCCGGCAGCCCAGAAGCGAGGCATCCCAGGGCGCCTGTCAGGCAGCGCCCATGGGGAGTTTTATTCTGAATTTATCAGGGGCCTGTGGCTACCAGGTGCCCGAGCAGCCTCAGGAAGCAAAGGTCCAGCTGCACCCCAACATCCTCCAAACCCCAGTTCGGAAGAAAATGCCTTCAAACTATAGGTACCTGGTTCTTGAGGTGCAGAGAGGATTTGGAAGATTTTTTTAGGTGAATGCAACCCATTTTGGTGGCAGTGCAGTGCAGTGCCCCTTGTGTGGATCTGAGCCTATCTCCATTCACTGCAATTCCTCAGGTTTATAGGTGGAGGAGGGGGATTCTAACACAGTTCTGATTTCCACACCACTAAAAAAAATCAAGCACCGGTGTGGGGAGGAGGGCCGAGAGCCCCTGAGACGGCAGCATGTGGCGTCCCCGTCTCTGACCCCGTGTGGTAATTCTAAGCCACACGGATCCAGGACACCAGGGAGGGGGGCCTCACTCAAACGCTCTATGGAGCTCTGGCCTCCCCTCAGGGCTCTCTGCCCTCTGAGATTGCTTTGGGGCTGCAAAATGTTCCACAGAAGCGCTTCCACATTGTCCCCGTGGCTCCCAGCTCAAGCCCCAGGTCACCAACTTCTTCTAGATGTCCTTGGAGCTCCTGAGGACACTGGGAACTGCTACTGGAGGACAAGCGGAAACCTAAATGCATCCAGCAGCCTCCACCAAATACTCTGCTGGCACAGGACTGTGGGGAAAAAGGCCTGCGCCGAGCGCATAATTCTGCCCATGGCCGTGGGAAACTCCCGCGACAGCGTGTCATTAACAGAGAAGAAACACGCTGGCTCTTGCTACTACTACACAGTCATCCTCCAAAACATGGCATCCACCAGCCACGGATGCCATTCAAAACATTCTTTGTTTGCCTTTATTTTCCTGGACCTCTGGAAAATATTGAGAGAATGTTCCATGATACCGCCGGGAGAGAGGGCACCTGCCCATGTCCTCACTCATCCAGCGGGACCCGAGCACTAGCACAATCTGGCATTTGGCCTCTGACGGTTCATACACTGAGACCGAGGCTGCAAACTCTTGTAAAATGAAAAAAAAAAATCCAAATTAGAAAGAAAGAAGCTAAATCTGGGTGGATATATGAGAGATTTCTGTTGTGAGAAGACCACTATACTGTGGGGATAAGGCGCCTCCCTGATCCGTGTACCGGCCAGGAGAAATGGCACGGGGCTACCTGTGAGATGTGACAGACTTAACAGATGACGGCACTGCCCAATAACCAGACCCCTGCAGCAGAAGGGCAGCGCAATCTGCTAAATACAGGATGTGCTGCTCCAGGGGAAATGAAGTAAAAAGGAGTGGGGTTTACTGTCAGTAGAAGCATACATGCAACACGAAAGTGTAAACACACACACACACCTCTGTCCAACCCCTTAGCAGTGGCTTTCCCATTTAATCGCTATCTTATTTATACAGGGACAAGTGCGAGCTGCATGGTTTGAGCAGGGTGAAGATTCACCTCAAAAGCTCTTGGGAGTTTAGGGCTAGTCTGGAATCGACGGCAGAGTGGGCTGGGCTCGCTAAGCCACGTTCTTCTGGAAAGCTCCGTAGAGAGGCAGGGAAGGGCAGTGGCTAAGAGCATGGGGTGTTTTGGAATTAGAGCTGGACTCACAGCTCTGCCTTGCTACTTACTGGCTGAATGATTCTGGGCATTTAGCTTCTTTGGACTTTCTATACCGGCATTATGGGATAGTTGTGAAAATTATGTGAAACGTCTTGTGTTAAGGGCTGTGAACCTGGAATACGCTCAGGAAGTGGAGCTGCTGCTGTTTCTGGAGGTGTGAGGCCCAGGAAGTAACGGGGAAAGGGCCACGTTCAGCAGTAACATGACGAGTGGACAGGCTCTGTGAGGGCCAGGAAGGAGGGGAGCGGGGAAGGTAGCTCAGCAGAATCCACCAAGGGTGTTTCAAACGACATAGTACCCTGCCTCGCGCTCACAGAGTGGCTGCCAGAGTGGGCCCTTGTTCCTGTCCCTGCTGGGGCGCCCAGCTCAGCTGGTCAGCTGGGGTGGAGCAGAGCTTGAGGCCCGCGGCATGAGGGTGGCTGGACGAGGCTCCGCTACCCGAGGCAGGGCAGCTGGACCCCAGAAAGTCGCTGAAGTTCCCTGCACACGCTCAGGGCCTCTAACGCAATTCCCCGTGTCTCTTCAGTACGCGGCACCCCCAGCTTGGAGGCAAAGCTGCGGGCCGACCCCTGAGTCGGGCAAACCAGCTCTGATGTGGCGCTATCATTCGTCACGTCTCTATCTAGTCGTCACCGGCTTAGGATCAAAACTCAGGAACAAACCCCTCACTCTCAACCTTTGCCTTTGGCCCCCGAGCCCCTGGCGCCTTCGCCGTGAAACTTCTTAACGGACCGAACGCTGTTTCGTTGGGATCACCACACATGCACTTTAAAGCTTTTCAAGGTCATCGTTATATTTAATTTTACGATCGCATATGTTAGAGATCTAAACTCTACACAAAGAATATTCTGACCTCTACATAAATATGTCTCAATAAAGGGCAGGAAAACGCTTTGATACGTCTTTTTAACAAAATAAAGTCTTACCTGAAAGATCTGGCAGTGTTTTGCTGAGTACATTAAAAAAATATATCAAAGCCCTTAATTTATAGATTGTCCCCAGAAAATCACTACATTTTTCAAATCTGTTGTTAGATGGCTTTTCTTAAATTTTTTTTTTTTACATCCGGAGTTGAAACAGTAACTTATTCCATATGTGCCAGGGACTGCAAATAAAGATGCAATCTCGGAAAACAGAATGCCAAATGTTTCCCTTAAAGTCCAGTGGAAATGACATCCATCTCACCTTTCCACACACTCCTTGACAACAGCGAAATTTCCATCTCCGATTGTCCTGCCGACTTTATATCGTTCTGTTATCGTGGCTGGAATCTGGAAGCCTTCCTCCGACACTTCTGAAAGAATCATTAGTAGGTTTTTATTGGTAGAAAAGGGAACACAGATGTTGCAGAAAAGGAGACGTTTCAAAGTACCACCTAATAGCCTGGAACGGAGTCAGAATCGATATTTCATTTTCTGTACAGGGAGGCAGGCCCCGCGGACGCTGCGAAAACGCAACGGCTTCTACCAAGACAAATGATAAGGGCAGAGAAGCGTCTGGGGCCTCCCCGCCACGTAAGAGCTTTCTGCGCCGTGGGGACTCTGCGGGGCGCGCTCCGCTCCTTTCAGCTAACGCCACCTTCACCAGCAGCGTGCGCTGGTACCCGCGGGGCACGGCGTGGCTGGCGAGGGCAGTGCGCGGGGGACTGGCTGCCTGACATCGCGTGGGAACGGCCTGCCGTTGGGACCCTTGGCTTTCCCACATCCTGAAATGGAGATCTCCGTAAAATTCCTCATTGACTGGCCCCTTCCCCAGTATCAATGAGCAGACTTTAGACAACCGTGCTCACCAGCAACCTGGGTAGCAGATGTCGAGTGAAAATTGCAATATCTATTATGTCTGTGAACAGAATAGTTTTGCAGTTTCAATTACGTTGGTGCCACTAACACAACACATTTTCCCCCTAAAATGCGTTTGGAAATATTTTACAAATTCCTAATAATGCTTTAAATATCTAAGGCCGTAAAACTAAATAAGCCATGCGGAGGCCACGTAAATGTACTGGGTAACCTTTAACATCTCAGGGTGTAAAAAGCCTTTTATAGCTGGGCTCTGAAATTTACATGCTCAAAGCTGTAAATCCTGGCTCTCCCTCAGGCAACCTGAGTACAAAATGTGACGGGAGCCTAGTGAATGCTCTAAATGTGTTTCTCTTCAGAACTTCCATCATAAGCTAAGACTGAAAATTTCTTCTCAAAGTAAAATCGAAGGCTTGGGGGCAAGTGGGCTTCCTCGGTGACGCCTGCCTTTGCGTGGGGCTGCGTCGTGTCCTGCAAACGGCAGCTGTGATTGCACGCCTGCCTTAGGACCCGTATTCTCTGCAACTCTGGATTCTGGAGCGGATGGATTTCTGAAGAGCACTGTACAAATCTAGAACGTGTGCGGTTGCTACTTCTACCTTGGTGCTTATGCAGCCTTTTCACTCCAACAGGTGACATTTTCCTCCGGACCCAGGGGAAACTGTCTCAGTGGTCCCGGAATAAAGTGAGAGCCGGAGCCAATCCTGCACCTGCTCCCCCCAGCCTTCTCGCCCCCAAAGATGCCACAGTGTCACCTCTATTTGGTGGACTCGGCCTGGGGGCATTTATCTACTCCGTCGGAACAGGAGGAGACGACTGGAGATGTTTCAAATCCACTGCGAAGCACCTGAATTCACAAAACCTCCCCCAGATGACACAGTCTTAAGGCTCATGACCAGCCATCGCCTCGGCTGACAGCGGCAAGTGGGACCCTGTGGGTGGTAGATGGAAGAGGCATTTCCACCTTCCTTCTGGTGGAAGGATTCACTGAGGCGCCCACGGCAGGGCCCACGGCTTGGGGATTTTTTTCCCTGGCTATTGATCAAACGTATCTTTTAGGTTTAGCCAAAGGCTTAGCCAAGGACCATCTTCATTCCATGAGGTGAATCCAACACGTTGCAACAAAAGAGACTTCCGGCGGCTGACTTTTCATACTTCTTCCGGAAATACAAAAAAAAAGGCTGACAGTGCATGGCAGTCAGGAGATAATTCTTATGCAAATCACACATCTCACTTAACATAATGAAAGCACTTGCCCTCAAAGGGTGCTTTTTGGTTGAAAAATTAAATATCATTAAAAACAAATAAGAGGAGCTGATTCTTGAACAGAGGCTTGATGGGATCACTTTAGACTTTCCCATCACTGATAGGAGCCTCCAGGAAGGACAGGCACACAACACGCGCCGCATTTACGGAGGAGGAACGAAGATGTGCAGCTTGAAGGGGTTTGGGTAGAACAACCCTGTGAGTTAGTGAAAAAAGGCGGTTCTGGAATGCAGGGCGTTTGAGCACTTCATGGAGAAATCCTCAAGTGAATTAGCCTAGGGCACAAAGGCTATTTCTGCAACAGCCGTCATGAACTCTTTTCGTAAAGCCGTATTTTCCCACACAGTCACCGAAGCTAGAGCACATCTGCAGGGCTCTGGCGCTTAAGGGGTTGAATTATCTTTACTGTATTAAAAGTAAAAGGCGTTTAGGGACGCGGAGGCAGCAACCACACTCTCTGCTTCCCAATGCAAGGCACCCGCTGCCCTCAGAGGATGAGAAACGCCTCCGCACCACGCTAGCCCCTCTTCCCGCGCCCAGAGAGCAGTTTCGACCCGGCGGGAGCATGTCCGCCCCCAGCCCGCCCCAGGCTCCACCCTCTCGTCCTGCTTGAGGAGCCACAGCTTCCTGGCGGCGCTTTAGCCACCCCCCACCCCCGCCCCCTGCCCTGCGCAAGCAGAACCCTCTCCCCAGACGCCAAGGACAAAGGTCATCACCTTCTCCGGGTCCATCGTTCTCGTCCATCGAGCTGCAGACTTTGGTGGACGCCAGGGAGGTGGAGGAGCCGCCATGCTGGGAGCTCTGGATGGGGACGGAGAGAGAATAACACTGTCGGGTCAGAGGGTGCCGAGTCCAAGCGCCACCCCGGCCAGTGCCCCGGGGCAGCGGCACGTGCTGGGGCGTCGGGCCTCAATCCCCGGGAAGGCAGGCTCTTGGACTCTGCGACTAGCCGCCTCTCCCTCCACCCCGTTCACAGGTGAAATGACGGGCTGTGCCAAACGTATCGGCCGTTTCGTGCCCTTTTCTCAAAATCAGCGGCCCTCAGCTCACTGGCTCGGGCAGAATTTCATCACACTACCTCACCCTTCCAAGTGCACCGAAAATAAGGCGTCATTCCTAGCTCCACCACTATTCTCTCTATTTGTATAATAGGCAAATTTTTTTCTTCAGTTTCTTTGTAGGGAAGTCTGAAAAAAAATTCAGCCTTACCACATTCTGAGGGGTTTGCTCATTCCACTTTGAGGTAAAGACAAAAGCACTGGGCAGGTTACAGGGTGTTCAATAGACACAGCACGTCCGAGGTAAAGCAGCAACGAAAGCCCAGCCTGTCGATTCCCTGGCATTTCCAGTCTATCTTGACCCAAGCCCCATGGAGCACACACGCTAACGACACACGGGAGCGCTCCGAGGGTGACACGAAACTGGTCGTTTCATATCATGATCAGCGAGGGGACAGGACTTTGACAATGAATGTTTCCACCTTGGAATCCATTCTTTGAGGAGACACTGTATATGGCAGTGGTGTTTCTAAATAGTGAACACAGCTTGTCCTAAAAGACCGTCCTCTGCTGCCCTGGGCTTATCCACTTGGCTGGCCTGACGGGAGCAGGAGGTGGTGAGGGGCGGCAACGGCTCGCGGCGCCAGCTGTCTGTGGAGCACAAGAAGGGAAAGACCATCTGTAGTTGGATGCAAGAAGCAGAGTTGACCTACTTTTCCTCGGCTGAAGTGCCTCCCTTCAAACTCCTCCCCACTCCATCCAGACAACTGTGCGTAAGAGAGAAGGATGGTTTCACACAGTTTTCTTGATGCCCAACTGTACCTGACACGGGAAATTCAAAGATTTTAGTTTCCATAAAAAGACTCATCTGGGAGCAGATGTAGCTCAATGGTTGAGCGCCTGCTTCCCACGTTCGAGATCCTGGGTTTGAATCCCGGTACCTCCTAAAAACAAAACAAGCAAACAAACGAAAAAGCCAACTCTCATTGGGGAGCGGATGTAGCTCAGTGGTTGAGCGCCTGCTTCCCAGGTACCAGGTCCTGGGTTCAATCCCCGGGACCTCCTAAAAAAAACAACAACAATGACAGAACTAATCTATCAGAGGAAATTCTAGCTAAATCACGGCAGGCCATCTGAATCAACCCACCATAAGAAATTCTCCTGAGGTGTGGGTCAGGATCAGCATGCTCCATGGGATGTGTTCATCAAAGCCGACACGATTGGGGTGAAGTTAAAGTCACAGCAGAGATGCAGCTGCTTTCTTATAGAACATTCTAGAAGCTCTGTGGTTATTCGGGCATGCTCCTGAGAGTCACACACTTCGTGTGGTGTGCCCGTCAGTTTTACCTCATAACCCCCCTTGAGAAGCCTGGTGGCTTGAGCGCCTCTCGTTCAGCCTGCCTCTGCGACCTGTGGCACATTTGGAATACGGCAGGTGAGAAAGGGATTCGGAAGGTGCCTGTGAAGCAGTTTCTGCTCATGCGACACTAACCATGTCCTACCTGACTCTGCTGGTGCTCACGGACAGCTGTGCGTGAAAACCCTGCACGTGTAATATTGGAATGCGAGGCCACAAGGCAGGTATCTGAGGCTGGTGTCTGGGGAAAGTAAAGGTTATCACAGCCACGTCTGAGGAGAAGGCGTGGATTTCCAGAACAGCGAGTCCTTTTACCCCGTGTCACTGCTTTGGCTGTGGACACAAGGGTGTTCCAAGCTGAAAGCTGCCAGCCAATGTCTGGGACGTGGGCCTCGTCTCCCGGGCTTTCTGAGCTTGGATTCCTCCCAGCAGCATCACCAACGGGGTTTAATAAGGCATCGTGGTCGGGGGGCGGGTGCTGCTTGCCATGTGGTGTATTGAATTTGAAAGCTACAGAGATGCATTCTTTCATCCAGCACCCAAACTAATAGACTCTTAACATGTTTCCTAGCAAATACGCCCACAATGTATGTACTCAATTCCAAAAGTTTGTTCTTTTAATGAGAACATCACACACGCAACATAGAACTCTGATCCAAAATATATGCAAGCATCTTTTAAACTGTAACATTCTGTAAACTTGTGGGATATCATGCACTAAACTGCCTTATCAACTAATAAATTGCATTTTCAAAAGGCCGCCAAATGTTTGCTGTCTGGAGCGTGGGCCACAGTGCCAGCTGCGCGTTCTCCACCTATGAACAAGCAGCTGGCTCCTGCCTGTGGGTGCTGCTCCGCCACCTAAACAGACTAACTTTGTGTTGGAACTTTTGGATTATTTTCCATAAGTCTGAAAATAGTAAGGGAAAATGTGTAAGCTCTTGCTCTTCAGAATTAACCTAACGAGATTAACCAGCCTTTATTTATGACCAATAGACGGGGAAAATCCACCTATTTTTTCGCATGCTTTAAAATTAAACAGATCTATCTGTTTGGTTTTTCTGAGCAGATAAGCCATTGCACAGTCTACAAGCCGATACGATTTTGCGTTTACTTCAGTAGGTTTGATACTTCCGCGGCGTCTGGGTGCGCAGTACAAACCGTACAGTTATTTTGGAAGGCAATTGTTTTTAATTCACATCAAGATCTTCTCAGTCTGCAGAACATAATGCCATTAGCTGCTCTCGGAGATGTTGTGACATTTGAAGTGTCATCACCTCCCAGCAGGTTTAATGGGAACCATTTGGCAGGTGGCTGGCAACTGGACGCTTTTATGGCACACCTTCCTCAAAGTGCTGCCCTGAGTTAGCACACAGCCTAAGGGAAGCGCTTCAGCTCCAGATCCTAAAACAGATGGAGAACACAGCGCACTTTCTGAAGTAAGTGAGAAAGCGGACATAACAGCTCTAACCGCATTCTGCCAAGACGTATCTGATGACTGTGCAGTGAAGAATGGCTCGTTTTGAAATATAAATGGTATGAGTTATTCCTGACATTCGTAGGAATGTTGTCACTCTGCTGGGGTCCACGCCATGTAAAGACTTTGAAAATATCCGAAAGTTCTAACCGAGGTAGACAATCTCACCAGGTAACTGTGGCTGTTGGTAACTGAAGTTTCCTTTGCACATTTTGTCTTGGCTTACAGTTATGAATTTGTTGAGTTACTATTAATTGGAAAATTATAAAAAGGAATTTAGAAATCAAGTAGTCATTCTCATATGACTTCTGGAGCAACTCTATAAAGAAAAGACATGAGTAAATACTTAAACTCAAACGGTTGTCTTAGTGGTCTTACTTGAGGTCTACAAAATTTGCAAAAATATGATTATGACAAAATGAAATCACAACCTTGCTAAAGAGAGCTTGAAACCCTTGTGTATATAGAAAAACCATACATTCATATACTTATCAAGTGAACTTGAGGACATAAATCTGCAATTAGTCTCCATTGTTTGAAAGAAGGCATGAAGAAAACACCTTTTCCCAAACTTCTTTATCTGTCTTCATGGTAGGCTCGGCCTAAGTGAAGTTTATGGCATAGGCAATTGTGTATTAATATAACAAAGAATGAATCCTGAACAATGTAAAATGTCATCAGGAAGATTTGCTTACATTTTTTAAAAGACTGGTGAGCTGTTATTCAAGAATCAGTTTACTCAGAGGAGGGGAAAATGAAAATGGGAATAGTGGCATTAAGTCTATGCTAGTAGAGACAAGGGAGGCAAGATTAAAAAAATAAATGTACCATGGAAATAATACAGAGGACCAATGAAAACAAACTGTAATTTTAAAAGTTTAAATACATCTAGTTAAAACGTTAGATTTAAACCCCCAAATTTGAACTTCTATAATTACTTTAATATAAAATATTTTTCTAACTAAGCTAGGAGAATTTTCTATTCTTCCTTATACCATATTATAAAGAAAAAATATTACAGGCTTTTGTTCTAAATTAAAATTGGGGAATCAAGTATTACGTATGTATTAATTTATTCAGTGCTTTAAAATAATTTGCCTACAGACATGCACATTTTCCCCCTGGAATGAGACGACCTTGGGAAGAATGCCTTCAAAACCAGGAGGCAGGAGCGTGTTTTAAAAGTGCACATTAATTTCCTTTTTTTCAACCAGTCGCCAATTTGTCTGACAAACTCACCCTAAGACAACTCTGAGAGGAAGGTGTATTACTGATTTTAAAGTAACCAACGGAAACAGAACTCTCCATTAGACACTCTTTAGTTTTGCCATTATTGTCAATATTTTCTACTTTAGTGCCTGCAGCATCTGGAGTGTCACTTGCTGATACGAAGTCACAAGAAGTCCGTGTGAATGGCTTATGAACGCGACTTTTCACCACACGCAATCATCTCAACTTCAACGTCTACTTACCAAGTTTTCTCAAAGAAACTCAACAAACAACACAAGTGCTTTTTCCTGTTTATTATATAGTTAATCTAAGGTGGTAAGTGTCACAAAGTTAACTTCAAGAGGAAAAACATGGTCCAATGTTCACACAAGGTACGACAGTTTACAGTGCAACCACTACACGAAGTGGGAGTTCAAGGGGACATTTCTTCAGCCTTTTGCTCTATAAAACTCTGCTGATGGGTTTTCAAATGTATTGCTGTTTAAAACATGTTAACACCAAATACTATCTTTAAGGAGAAAAGTACACAGCCAAGCCACTCAGGCTCTAAGGAAAAAGTCATGCCAACCTCTTTACAAAAATTTTATCTGAATTTATGATTTTCATAGTTTATTTCAAAGTAAAGAGTCTTTAGAACAAATAGACTCAATTCCTTGCTTGCTGATGAATATAAACTCAAAATACACATTACAAGAAAATTAGCTTTCATATTTCTTTGCTATCTCCTCTCAGATACCTGCTACCCTGGCTTCAAAAACATTCTGTGGCCACATATGGCACAAACAGCCAGGTATCACACGCTTCGTTTATACTATTTTGGAATTTATCCATCATCTTTACTAAAATGAACCACATTTTAAAGACACCATATATCATGTACTCTTAAAAATCACAGCCAGGGCCTCAAATTTCCTTATCTTTTCCACATGCATTACAGGCACAGAATTACAAATGTTTTTCGGCTGACAGTATAACACACTGCATCAGGCAGTTGGTGTACTGAATTTGGTATACCTCTAAATCTCATGCTACACTTCTGTGGGATATCACAATCAAATACAGTCGCCAGCAGCATGCCCAGTTAGAGATCCCAGCAGAAGTAAAACGTAAAAATGTGTAAGTAGGCAAAGGTATACACAGAGAGCAAATGCACCATGACCGCTTTCAAGCATGTACACGTTGATGCAGGTATAGCTACATACCTGCAGCAAGTAAAGTAAGGTTACTGCTCAAAATATGTCAACAACTGAGAAGAGTGTTTTGAAAGAACACACAGAACTGTCTTATAGGTTATCTGGCTTTACTGTCAAACTTATTTCAAATCAAATATCGTTTGGAGTATCTCTTCTATTTACCTTTCCACGTGTAACACTCAACTAACCCCAACTCTATAAGTGAATTTTTCATTGTTTACTGAATATTGATTAGCACTCACTACATAGCAATACAATAAACACCAAAGTATTCAATCATGTTAATAACTGAATACTAAAACATAGCAATAGAAACGTTAATGTGCATTTATATATGATAGCTAACACAGTATTCATTCTTCAGTTTGTCTGGATTTATAGTTATACATAACCTGGATATTTGGAACCATTTTGCCACACTGGTTTGGCAAACTACTTTTGAACTCAAGCATGCCCCAACTAATATGCCACTAATAAGTGTAGCAACTTATGTCATGAAGATTTTATATACAATTTCAGAAAAGCCAGTAACTGATAAGGTTGTGTCACCAACACCACACTTGACTGATATGGTCTACACACAGACACAAATACTGACAGAGGCAATCCACAGCCACAGGGAGCCCCGCATATTTACACAGACACCCACACACCTGTACAGGTACATGTCCCGGCAGGAAAAATTTAGTAGCCCAATAGTTAAAATATATGGAACTATTTTTCAGGGAGCTGATTTTAGATTTACATTCACTTTTTATAAGGAATGTGGTTTTTAGGCTTCATTGTTTTTAAATGTAAAAAGAAAAATCCCAATCGTTAATAGCTCCACAGTGGATACAACCAGAAAACACCCCGGAGGGTGAACACAGGGAATTCTGGTACATATAATACTGGTTCAAGACGTTCTAAAAAATGGTATTTGGTTTTGTAATATTCAGATGAGCCAGTATATGTGTACACGGATGTGCACAGCTGGGTGGATCTGACACTTCTCAAAAGCCTGTGGCAGTCCAGAAGCAGTGAAGACTGTTTTTCTGCTTAACTGTTGAAGCAAGACAAAGGAGAAACACACCGCATGGCTTCCAGTCTTCTGAGTCCACCCTGAATTCACCCTTGATGTGTCATTAGGTTTTGCATTTCTAAAATGCTGAAAGCAGGGAAATAGTTATAAAACCTCTTCCTTCAATGCCTAAGGAGAAAATGAGTGCAAACGATAAAGTCTCAAACTTCCAACTGCAGCACGAGGTCTGCAGGACACGGCTAAGGTTTACCATAGGGACAAAGATGCACAGCTTTTGCTGGAGTGCTCTCCTGCTCCCCAGAACGCTTTAAAAATTCAGCGTCTAATTTTAAAAGAGAATTCTCTAAGTAAGGAAACCGTAAGTGCCAATAAATCACCAATTCTGTTCCACCAATGAAGTGAAACCGTCTGGGTTGTTGCTAAGGATTTTTTATTTCTGCTGTAGGATAATGGAATTATACTCTGCATAAAAAGAGATCTCAAAGTCTATAACGGGTTTGCTGTTTCAATCCCCGAGGGACTTGAGTTTCCAAAAGTAAATGATATCGATTGCCTCTGAACAGTCCTTTAATAAAAGTCATATGTTCCAAAGATTAAATGCTGTGGAATAGCATTTCCCTTGGAACTGCTTGAATGGAAAATTGGCCACGATCTCTCTCGGCAATTAGTACGAGCCAGTTTCTTTTTGCCGTGTCTAAACAAAGCCGTGGGCTTCAAGTCAGTGGGCAATATCTGCCATTTCTCCAGAACAAATAGCATTTCCTGGCTCTTCCGAGCGACGGTGCAGGGAAGCTAAAGTTACTGGAATTTACTTTTGTTCTGGACCATCTGACCCCATCAGATTTTCGTTCGCTGTCCCACTGCTTTCTTTGCATTTTTTGACAGTTTAGGCAAATACATACGAATCTTTTATGGACTCAACTGTATTAAGTAATGCATTTTACAAAGCCATAATCAGAGCAGACAGCACCGCAGGCAGCGTCACAGATGTTTACGTTTCAGCTAAAGCAAAGCAGCCTTTTGATCTCAGCAGGAGTCTCTGTCCACTTCTACTGGAAACAGTTTCTAACCCTGAAGTCTGGAGCAGGTGTTCTTAGGAACTCTTCTCTCAAGATGCGATGGCTCGCTTTGCGTTTCTTGAATAACTTGCCAGAGAAGTGCCTGTCGCTCCAACAGAC
>JAQZBX010011621.1:0-23737 GCA_029593785.1 Cabassous unicinctus | reverse complement strand
CTCTCCACCTTGGAGCACACTTTTTTTTTTTTTTTAGCTCAGTTTTCAAGTAAAATTTGAAAAAAAATTTCAAGGAAAATTGACAAAAGCCTCCAAATCGCATCATATATTTTTGATTATCACCTACTGAGACACGTCAAGCGTGTAGAATATCAAAACCAGGCTGCACACGTCTTAAATTGTTAGCATTTGAACTAGTAGAAGTAAATGATCACTAGGATACGGCTTAAACACAGTAGACCAGACACAAATTAAATGGTAACATTCAGACTTTAAAATAATTATTTCATGTTTAAACAAAGTAAATTATAATTCTTAAAACAGAGCACTAGAAAAGTAGAATTAGTAGGTTAATATTTGACAATGGGTTATAATCACAGACTTACTTGATTTAACACAAAAGGAGTTTTGCACATGAAAATTCCCAAAACACCAGTGAGATCCATGATTTATTGGAATGGAGATCTGGGTATTTGAGGCCTGATTTATAAAGCACTGCTTAAGACTTTTCAAATAGTTTTTAGAAGAAAGCCCAACACCTTTTTTTTTTTCTTTTAGGTCTCTGTGTAAAAAAAGCAAAAACAAAAAATGGTTCCTAGCTTTAGCCTTCACACATTTAAAAAGTTACACATATGGTTGTAAGGACAAAACTACATTATTTGTAACAATGCTACTGAGCAAGTTCATGTTGGCATCTAGCTTAAGTTATAGTTATGTTGCTTCCAATGAAAGATAATTTTAAAAAATAAAATGTCCTTATCAGCAAAAAAAAAAAAAGGTCTAATGCCTAACGTTAGAGTCTCCAGATGTGTCTCTGCCATAATTTGTTTCCTCAGACATCTTAAACCACCGAATGACAAGTAGCTTTGTCTACTGTTCCAGGAAGAAAAAAAAAACTTTATGAAATATTTTAATTATTTTGCAATAATAATATCTTTAAAAACCAACAATCCAAATTTACCAAGACTATAACTTAAAAAAAAAAATGTCTGCTAGTGCCATTCTAATCCGCTTTACAGAAAGTGTAGAAATATTGTAGCTATGAGTGAAAAAGAAAGCCCCTCTACAGAAATTATGACTCTATGTCACTAAATCATTAGTACGTCTTCTTCTAGATATTGGGTCCAAATATGCAGTTCGAAAGGGAGGCCTCGTGCCAAAACTTCAGCACATGGCAAGTTCGTGTTCAGATGCCCCTAGTCATCAATGCAGGAGATGCAGAAAGAAAATCTCTCTTCAAGGACTAGCATCATGAATATAAAACGCCTGGATTCACTCTTCTGTGCTTTGGGGTTTATAATTTCAAGGAATGCAAAACTCTTTTGTGTATTTTGCTGTTGGACTTTTGCTTAGGAAAGTAGACCTTCGCCCAATCACAAACCATAGACCTTGCTCCATTGTCTTTTACACTGAGTCTCCTACTGAATCCAAATCATCCGAGGAGAGGGGGCGGTACAGGCCCTGCAAGATAAGGGCGGTATAGATTTGCTTACTCGGCTTCCTTCTCACGTGCCCGGCCCCTCCCTCGAGGGCCTCCAGGCCCACCATGTTTGGATGAGGAGAAGGACAAGACCTGAGAACCCATCGAAACAGACGAAACGACCCTTGTTTCGCCGCCTGGCATGGGTGCTAGCCTTCCTCCGTGTCCCGCCGGGTCCTGCAGCCCTAAGGGATGCCATGGCCACTCCACCCTATGTGTCTAGGCATTTCCTCCCCATGCTGGAGGGGGAGCCACGTGCCCACCTCACGGCCGGCATTCAGCAAATCCTGGTTCCGGCAGCTCAAGGGTTGCATTTGCACAAGATGTCAACCCAAGAAACATCACCTTTTCAAACCTTTATGGTCGGGAGGCGGGAAGAATTCCCCGTTCATGCTGCCATGCCTTCCCAGCGCTCTCCCATCCTCCCCCGCCCGCTTGTCTGCACTGGATCTCTCCCCTGGTAGCCAGGCAACGGGCGCCTATCTGCAGAGAGCGTCTGGAGTTGGCTTCCTTTCTCTCTCCTACCACCCACTCCTCACATCTGACTGATTGGATAATCTACAAAAGTCAGAGATGTGGGACTATAATGGGCAGCTTCATTCAGCCCACACAACACAGCACGTTTCTTCCCGATGTACTGAGTAATGGGACCGAAAAAAGGTCATGGATGGGAAGAGAGCCTCCGAGACCGGCTTCTTGAGAGCAGCCATGTGAAAACCAGCATTTTGGGAAAATGGGGAGTTCCTGGGTACATCGCAGCAAATACTTGCACAAAGAAACTCTTATTGAATAAGCCCGTTCAAAAATGTCAGGGGAGCTAGTGCAAAAATACGATTTCAAAGGAAGAAAACCTAAAGGTTGATCAATCATAATATACTTCAAAATGTAGCGTTTCTTAATTGTGAAGAAAGCAGTCACATATCTCAGTATTCCTAAAACACAAACAAGCGAACTTAGGCTCCTGTGCACTGGGACGGGTAGGAAGGGTGTGTGTGGTGGGGGAGGGGGGCGGCCACCTCATTTTCCTGGTCATGTTGCTAAGCAACACAGGAGAAATAGAAGCAGCTACTGTTTTCCAATTTGCAATAGAGAGCTAATTTGTTCTTTGAAGTGTCTTCTTTTAGCACATGCCATCTTTCACTTATTTCGGTATTTCCTGCTTGGGACTATAGCCAAGCATTCGAGAAGAACATTAACCAAATCTGAAACAGAGTCGGTTTTTAGGGCTCGCGAGGCCCGTCTTCAGTGGGGGAGGGCTGCTGGATGCGGTTGCCTGCACACCAAGATGAAAGCGCCCCCCTGTGTGTGAAAGAACCTCCAGAGCTGGAGCAGCTGGGAACGTCCCCATGTACTGACATGGTACACGCATGGGGGATGCTCGTTTTTGGCCCAAATTCAAAAGTTTGGAAACTGAACCATCTTTGAATGTATCTAGCGCCCTCCCTGCTCACAACATGTGCTTAATAAATGTTTTCAGATGACAATAAACCTCCTTCCCCCAAAACAAATGGAAACTGTTTTCCCTCTTAAGCACAGTGTTTGCACTGGTAGTTTAAAAGGCAAAGCAAAGAATCTACAAGAAAACTACCTAACAGTCATTTCCCAAGTGCTGGAAATGGTAAGTCATGGAAGCCAATGGCCTCCCAGCTGCGAGGAGCTGCGTGGGATCATCTCTCTGTCTCAGCTGCACAAAGTCACAGCAAGGCAGAGAATAGAGGACAACAGAAGCAAATTCTAGCCTCATTCTGCCAAGAAGCAGAGGCGCCGAGCGCTTCACATCCCCCGTGGAGGTCCCCACGATGCGCAGGCAGGGAGAGAGGCAGAACTCCACAGGAGGGGCTCTCAGTCGCTCTTTCAATCTCAACAAGTAAGCATGAGCTACACCAGTAAACCCTGCATCTGAGTTTAATTAGCTCAAAGACGGAGAGGCTCTGCCTGCCAGGTGTTCCCTCCAAAGACTACAGCTCAAGAGCGAAAGAACGTGTCATGCAAGAGGGCGCCCCTCCTCCACGCAGGGAGAGCCCTCCAGGTGGCGCAGAGAAGGTGGCCTTCCGTGGTCTGCTAATGTCAATGCCGAGCGAGACTGCGGCCAAGAGGGTGGACCCAGTGAGAGCCTTGGAGGGCGCGGGAACAGGATTAGCGTGGCTCTGTCTGGAAAGAGGAGGCCCTGGCAGAGGGCAGGCTTTTCTGTGACCACAGCCATTCAGCGGGGCAGCTAGCGCCAACGCCCAGGCCTCGAGCCTAAACAAGCTGAGCCTGGTGCCAGGCACAGCGGAGGAAGCTGCTCTGAGACGTGGTGCAGAGGCTCCGGCGGGACTGGGGACCGACTGGGCCGCCCACCCCACCCCCTTCGCAGACGGCTGCCGTTCTGCAGACACAACCTTGGCAGGGACCCGATGGTGGAGGAGGCTTAAATGTGTGGGACTGGAAGTTTCCTTTTAAAAGAAGTAACCTGAGGACTAGCGTTTGAATTCAGCAGCCCCGAGGGGCCCTCGCTGGTGAAGACGTTAAATGAGCACACAGCCGCCCCCCGCGCTCCTGGAGATGAGGACAGGGCTCCCACTTCCTCCTGTCCCCACTCCCTCCCCTCTCCTCTGACCGCCGCCTTGGAATTACTGGAAAAGCCTAACAGCGCAGGCTGTGCGGGGATGAGAAGAGTAGGTCTTCAATCCTGGAGGAAGTGCTAATCGTCACCTGCCTCCCTAGCATGCAGAAAGCTTCCAAAAAACTTCTCCACTTTGGTCTCTCAACTCATTTGCCAAAAGCTAAGCGCGAGCAGTGACGAAAGGCAAGGGCTGGATGTGGGACCCGCCACAGAACGCCTGTCGTGTGCAGCCCTCCCCTGCTCCGTGGACCCCGGCTGCCCGGACCACTGCCACGCCGCAGGCCACGGCCCGGCAGGGCCCCCTCCACCACCGGCACCCGCCCACCGCCCCCCGTGCCCGCATCTCATCAGAGACGTTACAGCCGAGGAACTCCAGAGCGAGGGCTGTCCACCGTGCAACCTAAAGCCCTGAGCTCCAGCTCGGAGGAGGCACAGAGGGGAGGCGCCTGCCTGGCTGGCACCGGGCTGTGCCGGGCCACGTGCTGCCACGCCGGGCCACGTGCTGCCACGGCCGACCTCCCCGGACGCTGCCCACACAGGCCCTGGCCGGGAGCCGGCCGTCTCCTTACCCGCTGCTTCCGCAGGCTTCCAGGGCTGGTGGGCGACGGGCTTGGCGACTTCCCCGAGCGGGGCGTGGAGAGCTGGCTGCCAGGGGTCCCGTTAACTAGAGGGACAGAGAACGACAAGAGACAAAGACGCCCGTTAAGGAAGCACGCAGCGAGAGCCGGGATGCACTAAAATTCCAGACACTGTCGTGTGCACATGGGGAGCCACCTGCCTCAGAAGCGGTTTTGTTAACCCCGCGTTGAGTCCAGCAGCGGGCCGCACACTAACGTGCTTAAAGGTACTTTGCGCAACTTTCCCGAGGAACTTATTAACGACGGCTTTCCCTGAGCCAGCCGAGATCCTCGGGAGGTCCTGGGACGTCTTCAGCGAGCTGCACCCCTGCTTCTTCAGTTGAGCTTCTCGGTACTGCCCAGCAGGAGTAACAGCAGCACAGCCCACGAGCCACATCCTCAGGGCCTCGTTCGGAGTGCTCTGCACTTGATAATTAATAAGCCACCGTGCCCTAGCTCAGCTGGGCCTGCCCTGAACAAGACAAAGTAATTGGCCACAGATGCTCAGCCACTCCTCAGCCTGACTTGGCTGCTGGTGAAAATAAAAGCTGCTTTCCAACAAGTTTAAATCACTGGGATTTTACCCAAGTCCCACGCTTTTATACATGATCCCTAAACCAAGTCAAAGCCCGGAGCCCACGGAAGCAGTTCTCTCCTGTGAGCACCACTGCCTCTGAGAATGGACCAGAACTCCTGAGGCAGGGTTTTGGGTTTAAAGGAGGCTGCCTCCACTGTAGCCAGACAGTCGGCAGCATCGCAGCCTGACAGCCAAGGAGCAGACTCAGCAAAGAGGCACATGCGTTCTCCAGGATGCGTAACAAGCAATTTCCACCAGGGAAAGCGATAATGCGTTTGACTTACCTTCTATGAGTTCTAACATGGACACAGTCTTAGTGCTTAACCTGACAAGAGCAAGAGCGAATCCCTTCTGCGCGCTAAGCCAGGCAGGCGCGGGATGAGCTGGGTGGCGAAGGCTGCGCTCAGAGCAGGCTGAATGAGAGGCAGCAGATGCCTTTTCTGCGTAAGGCTGACGTCTTCCGAGCAGCAGTGGGAGGCGCGGGTTCTGTCTTAGCTGCAGCAAAGGTGTCGACGTCGCCTCGTGCCAACGCGGAGCCACTGCGGCCCCCTCCCCTCCGCCCCCAGCCTGCCACCGCGAGTCCCGGAAGCGGAGCCATCTCACTGAATCCTAATGAAGTGCCTCTGGGGACAGCAGCCCCAGTGACTCACTGAAAAGAGCCTGGTAACTGCTCTGCAGTGGGGCAGCCTCACACAGCCCGGGGGCGAGGTACAGCGCTTACTGGTTTTCTCACAGAGAGTGCACTCACGGACACTCGGGCACTCGGACACTCGGACACTGGGCAGTGGGAAGCGCCTGCTTTTGTCGCCTTCCTCCCAAACAAACCTACCCCGTTCAGCTCTAATCTGCAGTTTTGCCTTTGAAATGTATCTGGTGCCTTCTTTTGAAGAGAAAAGAAAGGAGCCTTCTGGCGAGTGAGGTGGGATGCCTGCTCTGGGCGCTCCGGCTTGCTGGCCGCCACAGCCCGCCTTTGCGGCATCAGCCGGAGGCCCGGGCCTTCTCGGTGGCCCTCAAAGCCCGACCTCGGAGCGGAGGGCTCAAAACAGACAAGGCTGGGGAGCTGGTGGACGAGCTGGAAGCTGCCTGCTACCCTCCTCACTGGCTGGAAAATAGGTTTTATGAATGTAAGAATATTTTCTTTCTCACTTCTAACTCCATTTTAGGATCCACCTAAGGACGGCACAGATTGGGAAGAAAGAGCAAAAACAATGAGCCAAGAGGGAAGCAAACGTAGTGCTCACAGCTTTACTTTGGGGACCTCTGACCTCATCAAGTTACGGGATAATAAAGAAAGAGGGAAAGTGGATGCCCAGGGAAACCGCCTTAAGAACGCCTTGCTTAAAAAAAACGCCAACAAAACAACCACAACCCAAAACTTGCATTCAGTGGGCTGCCATTATGTGTGCTATGTCGGGCAGGTATTGGCAATTCATAAAAACTGGTTTATATGTTTGCTCCATAGACATTTAGAGACTGCTCACTCTTATTAGCACTGGGCTGGACACTGGCCCAGCAGGGAGCGTGACGGTGTGGCTGACCACACGAGCTGGGCAGTTACTGAACACTTGTTTCTTGCAGTCCAGTTATTGCATTACAACCATATACCCATATTACAGACAGATGATAGCTAGATAGCTAGGTGATAGAGAGCTAGAATAATAGATGATTGAAAGATGGTACATGAGTGATCAATAGAGAGATTATAGACAGATGACAGGTGATCAATGATAGAGGTAAATGACAGAGAGAGGTATGTAATAGGTCGAATGGTAGATGGTAGATAGCTAGACGATAGATGATTGAAAGATGATAGATGATTGAAAAGTAGACAGATGGCAGAAGATTGACAGATGGCTAAAATGATAGATGACTGATAGACACACGCCTACACATGCCTACACTTAATATTTACCTCCCTTAACCCACATCATAGCTCTACAAGGTAGGCAGTATTCGTTCCCCCATTTTACAGATGAGGAAACTGAGGCAGAAAGACGATAAGCAACTTGAGCAGCAAACATGGGGCAGAGCCAGAAGTTTTCCTTGATAATCCAGACCCTGCCCTCTTCACCGCCTGCCCTTACCGCGCAGCCTTCCAGCGCGCCAGGACCCCTGGTAACTAAACCAACGGTTACAACAGGGGGAGGGTGGGCATGGCCCGTGGAAACTCCAGACCTGGGGTCCCGCTGGCCCACACCGACAGGGAGGCAGCGGAGCCGGGACCCCAGAGTCAGCGGGCATGGCAGGGAAGCGGCGCAGGGCACCAGGGCAGCGTCCCAGGCAGGGGCCCCGGCTCCAGCCGGGCAAGGGCAGGGAGCAAGTGCAGCGCATTTGAGAGGCCGAGATGGTTTCGCGTAGCAGGTCCCCGGAGCTGGAGGGGCAGCGCGTTCTGAGTGAGGCTGGAGGACGCAGGGCCTGAGATCCTGGGGAAGGAGGCTGGCCGCAATCCAGCGGTGCCGAGACTCCTGGCACGGTCGTGCAGGGAAGCTCTTTTAAGAGCCCACCCTGCTGCCGTCCAGCATGCCATGGAGCGAACTACCCTGGGCAGAGGAGAAAAGGTTCGGAGTGTGGAGGCAGGAGGGGTGGTGGCGCCCTCGAGGGACCCTGGTGGGTGAGAATGGTGGCACGGGGTGGGGTCAAGGAAGCATCCCAGAGAGACATGCATGGAAAGCGCACAGGACAGTAACCGGCTGCTGGAGAGGTCAGGGGGCGTGGGCGCGGCAGGGCATCTTCTTGAATGCCAAGCGGGAGCTTCTATGACATCCAATCTGCAATGTGGGCTGGTGTAATTTTTCTTGTTTTAGACGAGGAAATCGTGGTTCAGAGAAGTAACCTGCCCAAAGACAAGCAGCTGGAAGGTGCCAGAATTGGATCTTGTTTATGTCTTACTCAGAAGGCTGAGCAGGTTTCCACGGGTGGCCTGCGGGGCTGGGGACTTCTGAGTCTCTCTCTCTACCCCTGGGCACGCAGGCCCTCGGTGCTTCCGCCGTGCGGCCACCTCTCTGGAAACATGTCACCCAGGTGCCCGCTGTGGCACTGACTGCCACCGTTTCTGTAGCAGAACCTGCGTGGAAGTGGGGAGGGGTCTCTTTTGTCAGGCTCAGAGTTCTGTTCAGACGCTTCTCCTCGACCAGCCCAAGGCCCGACAACTCTTTAAAACAGTGCTTGACATTCTGAGAGCAGCACACACCTTCCTGCTGGCTTATTTCAAAACTTTTACACATGTATTCAGTCCACTGGTATTTACTCTAGAATAACAGAAGTCCCTCAGTGCCAATAAAAAGGGCTTTGTTGCTTATTTAATAGAGCTTATTAAAATTCAATTAAATGGCGTGATTTTATAGAGATCCTTATTTAAAAATTCTTTATTTTGAATGGGAAAAATTCAGTTTAATATGCTTGCTCTTAAATAGCAGGAATGCATAACAATTCACCATTTCCACCTGCGTTACCGTGAGCTGCTGAAGAGCTCGGCAACCCTGCCTCATACCCAGCCTGCTTTCCTTGGCTTGCCCGTCGGGGCACGTTTCCCCGATACCCCTGCGCCCTTGTTTCGCTTGTTACCTCCTGAGTGAGCAGTGCTAAACTTGAGCCTGGCGTATCCACAGATTCTGTGCCGATCAATCATCTAGCTGGCCACCAAAGAGCTGCGGGAGAAGTGGGCCTGCAGAGCGGACGCTCACGCCTCCTGCCCCGGCCGTCCCCGGGCCCACCGGCGTGGACAGGCCACAAGCCCAGCACCCCTTGCCCTTCAGCACTTCCGGCTGGTGAGCCCACCCTCTTCCCTCGCTGGGGCAGTGAGTCCAGAGCTGCGTGCATCGACCATCAGGACACGTGGTGCTGGCCTGCTCTGTGCTGGACCCTAGCGGTCCCTGCTCCCAAGAAGCGTACCCTTGAATATGGAAGTTACTACAAAATCCTAGAATTCGCCCACACGAGCTTTCATTTTACTAACCCACCGCTCCTTTGAAATGACTCTAGACTTGTGTGTGTTAATTTAGCAACCTCTTAGTGCACTAAAGGACTCATTCTCTCCCCAGCCTCATTCTTAGAAGCTTCAGGCACCGTGTGAACGCTGGATGGGCTGCCCTTTGGTCACGGCGTACATTTCTCCAGGCAAGACCACCTTACTGAAAGGGGAGCCACTGTGTGGACACGAAAACCCATCGCACCATTTCTCCGCCTTCATGCATCTCCTTCTGAGGCTGCGCTGGCAGGGACGAGGCTGGAGTGTGCCTGCCGACCTGTGCGTGCGTCCCCGCGCTCGGGGGGCGGGCGGCGGGCGTGTTGCTGGGACCCCGGTTCCCTGGGCCTCTCTCCCCCACTGCTCACCCCCTAACCATGCAGGAGACTGGAGGCTCCCTGCAATCTCTTTCCCAGCCCCTGCCCACTCTTGCCACAGAACAAAAAGGAAAAAGAGAGAGAAAGCACATGGAGTGAATGGAGACAGAAAATACACAACTGCCCAACAGAGCAGAAGAAAGGGGACTCTTGGGCATGAGACGCTCTTTTCCTAATGCCGGCTTCGGGTGCGCTCACGTCAGAGGTGAGGGGGACCCTGGTTCTTCCCAGGGTCTGGGTCCAACCCCAAGGGGGCAGCTCGGGAGGGAGGGGAAGTGGGGTCAGCAGGAAGAGCATGCTGGCAGCGCAGCGGGAGGAAGGCACACGGCCAGCGAATTGGTTTTTACTAATTATTTACAACAAGGTCCTCCAGCCTCAGGGAGTCTAGGCCACTTGGACAGATCCTCGGTTCCTTAATTCAGGCTCCCGTAGCCCTGCAGAACACAAAGAACCCCTGCTCCCCCCGAAACCCCATTCTGGGAGGGGGTGCCACGTGCCAGCGTCACAGCCTGTGTGAAGAGTCAAGTGCCCGGGGCCGCCAGGTGGCGAGACCTCGCGGCCAGGCGATCGGGGCGGCTCCGCAGAGGTCGGCTGGGGCTAAGGGGGCCTGTGGGATGTGGGCAGCGGGAGAGGCCGAGGCAAAGTGACCGGAAGGAAGGTTTGAGCCTGGTGTGGGACATCCAGGTGAGCTCCACGGGCAAGCTCAGGGGAGAGGTGGGCGACCCGGCCGAAGAGGAAACCTGTGGCCGAGTCCTGACGAGAGCACGAGGCGCGACAACAAACCTGCGAGCAGAGGACCGAGACTGGGAGCGAGGAGGCTGGGACGCCCAGAGTGGGAAAGCGAGCGCAAAGGCAAAGCAGGGGTGGAGACTGGCGCCCAGGGGTGCGGCGGTGGGTCGGGTGAGCAGCCCAAGGTGGTCTCAGGCCAGAGGAAAGGAAAAGGCTTTAATTCAGCTGTAAGACAGGATGTTCTAGAGCCCTGTGACTTAAAGCATGAAATGTGCCGACTGGGGTTCGAGACGGCCTGTGGTTACTGCAGCGAGGTGGGCGCTGCAGGCCGCCCTCCAGCCCCTGGACGAGGGCACTGCAGCCCTCTGATCCCCCAGCCCCACGTCTCGCTGCGGGAAAGCCCCGGGGCCCAGCACATTCCCAGAGAAGGCTCCAGTGCCTGTGGGTCCTCGCCGTGGCGCCTGCGACCTCCTTTCGCTTCTTCACCTCCCTCCATCCAGACCTCTCTGCCCCTTGTCCTCCGTCTCCCGCTCTCGTCTGCGTTCAACGTGGTTCCATTCTCATCCGTCCTTTGCAAATCCCCCTGGTGTGGGGGGGTAGCTCACATTTCCATTATTTAAAGTACTACAGATGTGCAAGTGTCCCCCAAATAATCACTGTCGACTCACACCTCGTGACCTACGCAGCTCCCCATTCCTAGGCGCCGACTGGCACCCCAAGGCGCCTCACACTCGGTGAGTCTGGGATGGGGCTCACTGCCTTCCCTCGCTTCCTCGCTCTACACAGGGGCCTCACCTCCACCAGGTAATTAGCGGGGTTCCCTTCCCTTCTGAAGTCTCCCCGACACTGCCTGCATTCCGCCCTGACCAGTTCTGTCCAAGGAGACTGCAGTGGCCACAGCAGCTGTCCTGGCCCCTGGCGCGTGGCCACCCCCTCCACCACTGCCCCGCGTTTCTAAAACTCAAAGGCGGCCCGCCGTGGCCTTGCTGAAAGTCCCCTTCCGCTTCCGCCCACAACAGGAGCACGGCTTCTCGGCCCCGTGCAGTCGGCCCCTGCCGAAGGGCCCTTCTCTTCTCCAGCCTGCCCTGGAGCTCTCTCCGCCGTCCCCGAAGGAGAGCACACGCTCCACGCCTCTGAGCCCGACTCCCCGAGTCCCCAGCTGGGAGTGCCCCCCAGGCCCTTCTGCTCCTGGCAGGACACGCGAGTTCCTACTTGAAAGCCCCTTTTCCTGGGAAGCTTCCTCTGACCCCAGCAGGGAGACGGAACCCCTCCCGCCTCGGGGCGGTCAGGTAACTTCTCGCTATCACAGCAAGTGACGCACGAGCTCCTCTCCCAACTAGAGCAGAAGCAACTTGCAGGCCAGGGCGATGGTTTAGTCATCTGAGCATCCTCGAGACCCAATCCATGCCTGCAACAGCGCAGCTGACTAGGAAATATTAATTTCATTAGCCTGGGGGATTAGCAGGGAGGCGTGCACAGGGGCTGCGCCAGGCGGAGAGGGAGCCGGGAGGATGGCTCCAAAGCGTGGAGGGCATCTCTGAGAGCCTGCTGAGCACTCGGGGGAGTGGACGGGTGCAAGGCGAGAGAAGGGAAGGAGGACTTAGCTTAATATGCAGCAAGAAATTCTTAAACGCAAGTGATGCGTCACCAGCATCTTGATTTTCTGGGTGCATTTTTCCCCCTACAATGCAATGCCCTTGGAGCCCCAAAGCAGAAAAGATCCTCCATAGAACGTATGTGGCTGAAATCTCTGCTCTGAAGGAAAAGATGGAGCTAAAATTTAACAGCTACCAGTATGCCTTTGAATGTGTTTGATATAAGTCAAAAGAATTTGACAAGTTGGACTAGTAAGCTAATTAAAATTCTCTTCACTTCCCTGGCCTTGATTCTTGTCTTATCTGCATATGTTGCATAAAATATATTTATATAACTGTAAAAAAATTAATTCTGAATATCATAAATAAAAAGACTTCAGGATTTCCGGATTCACATAGTTTTAAGCCGGGGGAGCAGGGAATGGCGCTATCGTCACAGTTGAAGCTCATTAGCCTGGGCAAACTTCTACCCTGTTTAGTGACTTTGTGAAGAGGATTTGAGCCCTTTATATTAAAAAAAACCCAGACAGTTTTAAATACCTGTTCTCATGAATTGGAAATACCTACAGACATCCGGGGCGTCCTTGCTGAATGGCTGGTAATTTCACTCTCTTTGTGGATAAAAAAGCCATGTTCCCAGCTTCCCTCTCTTTCCAAGGCTCCCTCCTGCACCTCCAGCACGAGGCAGTGCGGTCCGTGTGGATTCTCAGCGCGTATGGAGGCAGCACTGAATGCTGCTGCCCTGAGCCACCCACCTTAGGCTGCAGTCTGAAAGCAGGAAGTGCACCAGCTGTTGCACGGTAAGGCACCCTGGGCGGTGCAGTAAAAGATGCTGCAAGATGTGCAGCAGGGCTTCTAAGCAGAGGTGCCGTCTACGAGAGAGATTTGGCCAGTCGATTAAGTGGGAATCAAAGCCCTAAACAAAACCACAAAGAAACCCACTGCTCTTTCTAAAGGATACAACAAGCCAAAATGTAGAAATCTGCCGGTGTTAAGGAAGACAGCAGTAATGACAACTCAAGGCAGGTAAACGCGATTTTCTCTTACTTTCAATGTTAAGGAAACTAAAGCCAAATCTATGAAGCCCTATATAGAGTCTTGCTTCTTCAAGAAGCAACTACATTTTTTCCCCCAATTTCTTAGACTGCATTCAATGAATGGCACATCTCAGTGCTGAGAGGCTCAGTATTGCTTTGTGTGCTCTTAAGGTGTCTACTTTCTTTCATTTTCTAGTTCCTTTGCCTTCCTTGGGCGCCTTCTGTTACGGAGGCTAAAAATTCAAGAGGGGCGTGAACTTCCCTTCACCTGCGACTGACTGAGGGCTTTGACGTGATGCTCGGAGCAGGGGTCGTCTTTGGCCGCTTTCTTCTCAGCTCCTGGCGACTGCGTGACACTGGCAGGCCTGCCCTGGTAGTTCTGGGTGTGGAGCGTCACTTCCAGCGTCTTTGAGTGCTGAGACGAGGAACGCGTAGGGGCCGCTCGTGCTGGCTCTACTGCTGACTTACAAAGGCCAGCTCTGCCACCATTGGCGGCCGCCGGGAAGTCGGGTTACTTCGTCCACCGCGGGGGCTGACACTGACGATCAGGCTTGCGCGGCAAGGCTGTTGGAAACCACAGTCTCAAGCCATGTGCTGCAGCGCTTATTCCCCAGGTAAGCAGAGATGAAGCAGCAGGCGCCCGGGATGGCCTGGTATGCCTGGTACACTGGGCCCCAGGTGCCCGCCTGGCACGGGCGGGGCTGTCCCTTATGCGTGCAGGGCTGGGCAAGCCTGTCCTCACCCATAAATGGAGGCGCTAATGTGCTGCTCCACCTGCCTGCCCTTGGTAGATTGTCAGAAAGATCAAAAGCAACAAGAGACCTGAGCATCCTATGTAAACGATAATACTTCGTTTAAATATTAGTTAGCAATAGTATCAGTGGCACCGCGGCATGGAAACTGAGCAGACCTTAACTTTATAATATGTCCTGATTTCTGCATAATGTAGTAAGATGTGTACTGGAACAAAAATAGCAATCATTTCAAATTTTAATGTTTTAGGGAGAAAGAAAGATTCTTTAAAGTTAGAAAGCCAAGTTCATGGTGGTTTTGGGGTTTGGGTGACACCAATAATAAAGGCTTCTGAAGGAAAATTATTCACAGTCCAACATTTATGCACTGTGAAAAGCACTGACTAGGCTAACATAGCACCAACTCACTGCTGCTTTCCACTGGCCGTGGCTGAGGAGGGCAGGAGCACAGGCCACGGCAGCGCAGGGACCCCAGGAGGGGCCCGCCTGTCCCCAGGAGAAACGTCCCAGCACTTCCTAAACCTGGGTTGAGTTTTGGGGGATATTTGCATAATCTACACATTTGGGACTAGGAGTTGGCTGCTCTGTAAACCCTTTCTGTGCAGTAAGGCACTAACTTTACCCTGAGAGAGGTCTGGCTCTTGTCCTGGCTCCTGGGAGGCAGCCTCTAAACCTCTAAGTGTTGCACCTTTCCAAGGGGTTGCAGTGAGTGTGTTATTCACAGCGGGTCCCCATCCTCACGCCCGATCGGTTATGCTAACGAGAGGACTCAGGACAGGGGCTGGCCACGCCAGAAGGGTCAGCCCTGTGATTACAGAGTTGGGGCTTTGAGCCACATCATATTGGCCAGAGCTCTGGGGAGGGAAGGGAGGCTGGAGATTGAGCTCAGCCACATGGGCCTTGATTCATCAGGTCACGCCTACGTAATGAAGCCACAGTACAAACCCCAGGCGCTGACGTTCAGAGAGCGATGGCGATCTGGTCGCGCCCTGAAGTGCTTGGAAGGGTGACACAGCCTGACTCCAGGGAGAGGACATGAAGGTTAGCACTGGGCACCCTCCAGACCTTGCCCTATGGATGTCCTCTCTCAGGCTGGTTTGGACCTGCCTCCTTCCTTTTTGCTATAATAAAACTGAAGTCGTAAGCATAATGCTACCCTCCGTCCTGTGAGTTGTTCTAGCAAACTATTGAACCTGAGGGGGTGGTGGGAACTCCTGAGTTTTGGCCAGTTGGTCGGAGGTGAGGCTGGCCTTGGGAACCCCAAAACTTGAGGCTGGTGTCTGAGGCGAGGGTAGCCTTGTGGAGGGCTCTGCCCCTAACCAATGAAGTCTGGCCTAATTCTGACTGGTCAGTATCAGAACTCGTTGCACCTGTAAATTGGAATCATCCAGAAGAAGGTGGGAAGATTTGGTAGCAGATCAGAATCAAGAAGCTGTCATTGTGTATCATAAGCTGCCATATAACCAGGAAATAATTGTATGTCATAGCTTCTGGGTCAAAATGCAGGAAGCTGAGCGCTTTATATGCATAGAAGGCTCACATTAAACAAAACACGATGGCTGCCATGTAACAGATTTTCTGACCTAGAAGTTAAAGATACTTTGAACAAAGTGTTAATATTTCAAGAACATACTGATTCTAGAATAGACTGGATTCTGCTTTCTTTATGAAAATAAGACTACCTGGCCTGGCTTACTTATCACAAATTCCTAGTGCTGGTCAAATCAACTAGGTTTTAACAACAGTTGAAAAGGCTTCATGGAAACAATAGAAAAAGTGAAAGCTTTATGGCAATGTTTTTAAGGTATTTAAGGAGGATACACAAGTGAATATCCTTGTTCTTAGGAAATACACACAGAATTGTTATGTGTTCAAGGAGCGTGATATATACAACTTACTCTCATGTGTTTAGAAAATTGACAGATAGATAGACAGGTAAACTGAAGGACTGATAGGCAGATGGATACAAAGAATGATACAGCAAATGTGGCAAAATGTTAAAACTGGTAGATCTGGGTATCTGGGGTGAGGGGTATGTTGGAGGTCTCTGTATAGGTTTTATATTATTTTTGTGATTATACTGTAAGTTTGGAATTATTTCAAAGTAAAAATTTTAAGAAAAAAGAAAACAAACTAAATTAAAAACATTAAGAGCTATACTGCATATTGACCCCTTTAAAACATCTATAATGTAAAAGATACAAGTATTCGGCTAAATGACTCATTTTTAGGTGTTTTGCCCCCTACATCTGCTATTTTTTCATTCCTAGAAAAAAAAAAACTTCCTGGAAGCAGAAAGAGGAAACAGTAAGTAAAATTTGTCAACGTCAAAATTGGTTTGGGCTGGGGACTAATTTTGTTTGGTAATTGTATTAGCCAAAGGGGTGCTGACACAAAATACCAGGACTCTGCTGGCTTTTATAAAAGGTATTCATTTGGGGTAGAAGCTTACAGTCACAAGGCCATAAAGGGTAAGTTCCTTCCCTCACCAAAGTCTGTTGCCACGTGTTGGAGCAAGATGGCGGGCGACACCTGCGGTGGTTCAGCTTCCTCTTTCCTCCTAAGGCCCCACGGTCCCAGCTTCTTCCCCTCTCAGCTGCAGGCTGGCATAGGGCTAGTCTCTCTTCCTGGAGCTCACTTCTTTCTGGGCTCAGCTGCTCCGGTCTCTTCACTAGGCCAGCTGTGAGCGATCAGGCTCCTCTGCCTTCCTGGGGCCGTGTCTATGGAGCACGCGCTCTCTCCGCTCTCCTTCTCTGTGTATTTACTTTTGTGTGTCTGTCTTATCAGCCCTCGAAGGGGGCGGGGACTCAACGCTGAGTTGCATGCTAATGATGTGGTTGGATCAGAGCCCTAATCTTAATTTAATCAGACGTCTCAGCTGAATCTAATACAATCAAAGGGTTATCACACCAGAGGAATATAATCTATATTTATGAATATAAATCTATATTTAGAAAATATGTTTATGAATATAATCTATAGAATAATATCAAACTGCTACAATAATATTGATTTTTAAAAATAATATTGGTAATGTTTCAGGTAATGTGGAGTCCCCCTCTCCTTCACATTTTCCCAAGATTGTGGTAAACATCCAAAATGCGGGGCAACAGGCTGGTTAGACTCATACCCGCTTTCCCTCTCAGGGCTCTACGGGGGCTGGGTCAGAGGCGGCGACGGCTGTTCTTTGCTCAAGGCTGAATGACCTCCACTGAGCTTAGTTCCAACCTGTCAGCCCACTAATGAGCCAGCGAAGGTCTCCCAGGGCAGTGTTTCAGGAAGCAATTCTGGCAGTACTCTGTCATTTTGTGGGAGCCACGTCTCTGGGTGGAGGCGGTATCTCTTTAAAAGGAAGCCTTCCCAGTATCAGTTTCCAGAAGGGATGCTCTTCAGACAGAAACCCTCTCTTCCCTGGGTGAGTGGCCCTCTGAAGGCAGGCCTGGGCAGGGGCACAGAAAAGGTGCTCTCCCTAGCTCTCTTAGCCACAACGTCAAGGTACCTGTGGGGTCTGTCCCTGGGCCCCCAGGGTAAAAGATGGACATGGCCACTTAGAGGCAAGCAGGGCAGTAGAATGGAAGTCATCTCCACCATGCCACTGACGGAAGATGAGATCCAGGGTCAAATGACTTCATGTATTTATTTCCCCTTTTTCACCCATAATGCAGTAGTTCTCAGAGTTGCACATACATCAGAATCATCTGAAGGCCTTTTTAAAACCCATACTGGTAGTCCCAGCTGCAGAGGTTCCGCTGCGTTGTGTCTAACAGGCTCTCAGGGGTGGCGAGGCTGCCAGCCTGGGGTCCACGTTTTGCAAACCACTTCCCTAACCCGTTGCTCCACAGGACTTGCTGAGGCACAGCTCTGTGTCCCCAGCCTCCATCTCAGGAGCGGGGCCTAGGACGGCAAATGTCAACATGTTCCCCAAGGGATGCTCATGCCCGGTAACCTTTGAGCATCACAGCCGCACCCCTCCGCAGCGCCCTTGGTGCTCCAGCCAGTCTAGGTGAGCTGTGTCACGTTATGGGAGGCATCCTCAGACCACCCTAAGACCAGGAGGGGCAGAGAAGCCTCATTGCCAGCACCAGCCAAGCTCTGAGACTTCTCGGGGAAATATTCTCCGAGCGGTTATGATGTAAGCCGTGGCCATGGAAGGCAACAGTGGCAGCCCACGGCTGCTACCCCTAGAGTGAGTGTCAGCAGGCAAGATGCTCTTGGGAGATGTGTAAGGAAGAGGGCGCGCCTAACCAGCGAAGCACCCAAGGGAAGGTGAGTCTTAAAGAACCAAGCAGGGCTGGGAGTCCAGCTCTCCAGCCCCTGGAGCCTTCTTCCACAGCTCACATTTGAGGTTTGGGTTTTATTTTTATTGGGGAAATTAGATGATAACATCTCCATCTGACAGCATGGAGGTTATCAATGATATGGCCAGTTGTGCCTGAGGCAGGTCCTGCAGCCCCAGTGAGTGCTCTCTTCACACTCCCTCAGGGCTGATGCTGCTGTACAATGCCAGAAAAGTCTGTGTCCCTACTTAAAAGAGCCAGAAGAGGAAGGAAAAGAAGCTGCCATGTGCATCACCATATGGCAGAAAAGCCAAGGACCAAGGGTGGTCAGCAGCCAGCTCCAGAACGCCACAGTCTTCAAGGATAAAGCACTGCCTTGCTGGTGCCTCAGTTCTGGACTTCTCCTAGCCTTGAAATCCTGAGCCAATAAATTCCCGATGTTATGCCACCCCATTGTACGGGATTTGTTTTAGCAGCTCAGAAACTAAGACAATTAGTTAAGGTGTGGCCGAGCTGAATGAGGGTGGGCCTGAATCCAATATGGCTGAAGCCCATAGTGGACATGGAAGGAGAAGCCAGACGTCAGCGGAAACCACAGGAGCAGACACAGGAGAGAGAGATCAATCACCATGTGATGGAGAATTGCTGGAATGCTACAGACTCCAGGAGAAAGCAAGCCCTACCAATACCCTGATGTTGGACTTTAGCCTCTAAAACTGTAAGGCAATAAACTCCTGTGAAAGCAAGCCCATTAAGAGGTATTTGTCATAGCAACCCTGGCAAACTAGGACAGATGCTGATATCACTGAATAAATAACTCCTTTCAACAGTAAAAAAAACTTAATACCTAAGATACCCACCAAAACCAAAACCAAAACCCTAAGAAAAGTCTTCCAACTGACTCAGGTCAGTTGCAAGATCAAAGAAGGAGAAGGAGGCTCGTCTTGCTTGGCGTACACACACTGAGAGCCCACTGAGGCAGAGGAAGCAGACCAGTGTCGTGGTCTTTCAGACTCGCAATGTCTCATTCTCACCGCTTTGACCACCTCAGCCGTGACAGGAAACTGAGGACCAGAATAAAAAGTGTGTTAACTAAAGGTTCAGCAACTATGAATTGGAAACTCTTCATAAATATCCCAGGGAGAATGAATGGGGTTGGAGAATCCTGGGGTTGGAGCCGTTGGCCTGAAGGACTAACTTTCATGGTAGAAATGATGCAAATCAGTAGAGCACTTCTATTTGTGGGCAAATCTGGGTTTCCTGAGTCTTCCCTAAGTTTTTTCTGATAGTGTGATGCTTTTTCTTCCAGCCAACATGCTAGACTCCAGCAAATCTGTTCAACCATTCTACCATGCTCTAAAATTATAACCAGAATCTACACTATCTTAGAAAACTCACGCGCTGGGCTTCGCCAGCCTCTGCCACCATGCAATGGAAACACGGCAGCAAGGCCGACGTGGGTCTCCTTTGCTGCTTTACCTGAGCTGGTCGATGCAGGAGACTTGCTGCGCCTGGAAGGTCCCGGGCTCTTGGTGGTGCTCCTGCGGGATGATGAAGCTATTTTGGTGTAAGAGGTGGATTTCACCACGCGACATTCTGGGGAAAGAAGAAGAACACAAGTCATGACCAGGTAATGGCAGCCATCATCTCAGTGTTCAATACTCCTGGAAGCAGGAATAGCCAGCCCTGCTGGGTCATGGCTAGGTGCTGCCAGCCCAGTGTTTGGCTCAGGAAAACAAGGAGAAAGAGTAGGGTGGCCTCCTAGACACCCGGGTAAATAAGACTCTAAGCCTTATTTGGATGGGTTGGGAGTAACAGGCAGGTCAAGAGGTGCTGTAGGTGGGTTTCTCTCCACCCACTCATGTCTTTCAGCACACATGGTGCTTTCTTCCAAGAAAAACCTTAGAAGAAAAGTTGGCCTCATAAACCAAGCTATGAGGTGATGGAAGGTTCTGCCGCTCATGACAGGCCAGAGTTTACCACTCCAGGGATCCTCACGATGATGGCTTAGCATGTGTGGGATCTGACAGCATTTGCTCAGAAGAGGCAACGGGCAAGATGGTGAAGAGTTGGTTACTCTGCTACAAGCACAGGGTGGGCCCTGGGACCTACTGCGCCCACTCACTGCAGGAGAGCTAGTGCTGTGCCTGAAAAGAGGAGCTGGGCCCGAGAGTGCACACTTCACTTTCATTAGATTCAAACCCTCAGCTCCACGCTCATTAAATTTGACGCCAAAGATCTTGAATGGCAAAGAGTTTTGCATTTCTTTTTCAGTGAAATGCATTGCCCAATTACATTCTATGCAAATTTACATATCTTGTTCTCAATTAAAATATTATTTTAATTGAGTAATTAAATATTACTTCTGGTAATTAAAATATTATCTTTATGCTTGTAAGGATAATCAGCGTTAACCGTGGATAAAAAAACACAAAGAATAATAAAAAGACTTATAATGACCCAACATGAAGTGATATTTATTGGGGGGGGTGGTTTACAAGCTTCTACAACTTGCTCTACTCATTTTTATATTTAAACAAAATTGGGAATAGTCTGTACATATTGATGTGTTATCAACCTTTTTCACACTTGACACTATTGTGAGTATTTTCCCTTCATTTAAGGGATGACTGTAGAGTGTTTTACTGATGGATACACCATAATTCATTAACCAAGTCCCAAAGACATTTAACTTGCTTCCAATATTTCACTGTTATAATTAATTACTCAATAATATCCTGGTAATTTGAGTTCAGTTCTCTGATTATTTCCTTGGGATAAGTTTAGTCCCTGGCACTCAAAATTTAGTTTCTAGAAACTAGAAACCATGGGGCTCATTTTAAGTGCTCAAAGATATTGCTGGATGAAGTGGGATTGGAGGGTCACAAGAAAGGGGCTTTTGAAAAGCTTTTGACAAATCACCCGCTAGACAGGCTGAACCAAACTGTACATTCACTCGAGGGCGAGGTGGCCACTGCCTGGTCCTCCCTTGAGGTTAGGCACGTCTTTTAAAAAAACTTTGCTCATTTCTAAGTAAACACAGGACTTTATTGCTTTAAATCTGAATTGGTTTGCTTGCCAATGAAGTTGTACATTTTTCCCATATGCTTATTAGCCATTGAGATTTCATCTTTTGCAATTACCTATTCATGTTTTTTGCCCAGTTCTGGTTGGGAAGTCCCTTTTATAATCATATATTAGGGGTTTATTCCTTTGTCTATCATGTTATACATATTTATGTTTTTACGTAGTTGTTTTGATATGTTAGTCTTTGAAATATATTCTTTTTAAGTATAGTATCTTAAAATTAAATTAATCTATTAACTTTTCCATTGTGACTTTTTAAAACATTTTATAATTTAGTTAAAAAAAAAAAAAAATCACGATTCCAGATCCAATTCTGAGGCCTGACCTTAACTTTGAAGTTTTCCTTCTCTATCATGCAATTTCTAATTTTCTAAGCTCAAACATGTGTTTCTTTCCCTTACACATCCTATTTTATACCGACACCTTTTCCTATTTTTTCTAACATCCACACCAACAAAGTAGTTCATATTGTTTATATATAATCAGATATATATATATAAAATGTGAGTGCACTGTGCACGTACGTGAAATTTAAATGTCACAAGACTCAAAACAGAGTAGCATGAAGAGTGTCCTCTGAGAGCCTTAGGGACTGAACTGCTGGAGGCAAAAAGAAGAAGGGTTTAAAGAGAAGAGGAGGAAGGAAGTTCTGCTCTGAGCTCTTTGTCATCTGTGGCTCCCTCTGCCTGTTTTCATAGCCAAAAGCTGAGAGAAAGGGAACCACGGCCGGACGGAGCCTGCTCCCCGCTTCCCTTGGAGGGTGGCTCTACAAAAGATTTCCATTGCTTAAGGAAAAAAAAAAGCACACACATGCTGTGTCAGCAAAACATTACAATCCAGGCGTAACCAAGAAACAGGACGGTATTAACCTGAGAAACTATGACTGGAAGCCCTAGGACCGCCGCGCGTGGGGTGAGCTCTGGAGCCCGTGAAGACAGCCACTGAGCTCACGGCTGCGTCCCACGAGCCAGAGCACGCTGGAGCACGCTGGACTGGCCTCCGGAAGGACCTTAGCGCTAACCCTTCCAGGTGCCAGACGCGACCGGGAACAGCAGGAACTTCTGGAACACAAAGCGCTTGCCGCCCGGTGGTGGGGCATAGAGTCTTCTAACCCACAGGGGCTCGTTTTGCTAATTTTTTTGTTATGGACTTCATGGTTGAAAAATGTTGGTTTATGAAGCAAATTGCTTTTAAGTACTATTACTTTAAATGAAAATCAGAACTCTAATGAGGCAGGGTGACCGGGACTTTTTGACCCAGGTCATTCTGATTTTAGAGGTCACAGGAATTTAAAATTAAAAAACTCAGCAGCGAGTCAGCAGGAACGGAAATAGAAGGCAACCAGATGGCGTGCAGTTAATGCCGCCCATGTGTGAGCCACGGCACGAGTGGGAACGCGGATTCCAGGGCCTGCCGCACTCTCTCCGCCTCAGGTGCCAGAACTCTGTTCCGGCTCCCTCCTAAGCAGGCTCCGGCGCAGAGGACGCGACCTCACCACACTCGGCTGACATTCTGCAGGAACAAAGCGCTCAGCACGGCAAACGTAGGCTTTCCACTGGGCTCCTCCAGTCCTGCTGTGCTGGCAGAGCTCCCCTTGCTTCCTTCAAACTTAGCTCACACCACACCAACGCCGCAAGACGGCTCATCCGGGCGTCCTCCTCCCCTCTCCACTGGGTACTGACTAATTCCCGGCACAGTAGAGGGATGTAACAGCTGCCCAGTAAGGACTTCCTGGCCTGAGCTGCTACTGATCCTGCTGCTGGGAATCACTGAAGGAATCTAACCTCTGGGTCCACAGAGGAGGCTTAGAACCCGACTCTGTTCCTCAATGGCCCAGGTCTACTGCTGTGGTCTCAGCAAGTTGTTCCACTACGAAGGAAGCCTGGGAAGGTTCTCTAAGTGCCCAGGGTCCGTGGTGGGCAAGTCGGGTGCACGGGAATAGCGGGAAGGATGGCACACGACTAGTTCTCACGGCAACACTCGACTGAAAATGTCAGATATGGCAGCTTCAGTGCTATCAAGACGACTATTGCATCAGATGAAAGAAACAAGGAACTCTCTTTCAGAAGTGGAGCTACAGTGAAGTAAGAGCTCGGGGGGTCATAGTCTGAAAAACAGTCACAAATTTCACAGATCTTGCACCACTTGCTCGCAGGATAAGAGCGGAGCTTCCCAAGTCATGCTGGGGAGTAGAATAATTCTGAAAGGCAAAGCTCGAACAACATGACCAGAGGAACAAAAATATAGTAGCTGCTGCTTCCGAGGGTCAAAATAAATCCAACTGAAGGAAACTGCAGCACCAAGCCATTAAATCCACAACAAACTTCTTTCCCCTTACAGTTCTGATTTCAAGTACTTTAATGTAAATGGGAACTGTACTGCACAATGGTGAAAAACGTAAGGAAGAAGAGCAGGTGCTTAATCACGTCAGAGAGAACGCCAAAGTCTGTCAGCTTGAAACCACAACTTAGAAGCACTGAGAATCCTATCCTCCAAATGGCCAGCGGAGCAGGAAAACCTTTGCTCACACGAAGGACATCTCAGGACGGCTGGCAGGGAGGAAAGCCGCACCTGCGTCCCCTCTCCCGTGGGGGCGACTGCCTTTTGGGGCAGCCGCGTCCTCCTCCTGATACTTTTTGG